>JAVCKS010030648.1:0-10760 GCA_032273685.1 Pteraster tesselatus | reverse complement strand
ACCCAGGTACCAACCCAGGTACCACCCAGGTACCCACTAGTAGTGAATGGGTTGTTAAACCAACAGTAATAATGATGCTGCGTGTTATCGGTTTGTGCGTGTGTGTATTGTTCTAGATGCTACTGTGTTCGTGTGGTGGTGACATGACGAGTGAGGCTTCATGGTCGTCGCTGCACACCCTCAACCTGGGCTTCAACCATATTGTTGAACTGGACGATTCGCTGGTAAGTCTATAGAACTGAAGCAATGGCTACCATCTTGGGAGGGGGGAGGGAGGGCGACATACATGTGGTTATTCTTTGACAGGCTTTGTCACAGAATACAGCGCTGCCTATCAATTTAACAGTCGTTATATAAGGTGTATTAGTAGTCAGCAATCTCGGCCACCACCGTGAAAGTATTATTTCGTAAGGTAATTTGTTTCATCTGGTGATTTGACTTTGTGATTGCATATCTTGGTTTTTTTCTCCCCTAATCCTTTTTATTGCAGAGGTTGCTGCCAAAGTTGGAGGTTCTGGATCTGAGCCACAACGAGATCCGCCACACCAAGGACTACTTGGAGGTAGTGAGCCAAGCTTGCGGAAGTTCTCTTATCGTTTATAGCTCCAACCTCGGCCCATTGCCATAACTCTGCTTAAGCACAGCGTTCATGCTCAAACATTTCATGGAATTGCAGCTCTATAACAATTTACTTCCTGCACAGCACCCAGTGACATACAAAGCTGTTATACAAAGCTGAAATGGTGCAATTACCAATAAAACTAGACCCAGGTCTGCAGTCCATCACGTAGTCAAGCAGATGTGGAGTAAAGGACAGGCATGTTGTCCTTTTAAACATTTAAAAACTAGTCTTGACATTTGACTAATAGACTGCCTTCCATTTTGCTATCTTGCTCCACGACCACATCCCTAATATAAATGTTCATTATAAACTTTAGATGCACGTTTGTATCAAAATTGTTATCACTTAGCGACCCATTTGTTTGCTGGTGAAATGACCCCCTTCTCCTTCTGCGCAGTGTCTGAGCGAGTTGGTACATCTTAACCTGGGCTTCAACTGCCTGGACCGGGTGCCGTCCCTGGGTCTGGTGGCCCGCACCAACCTACGGACCCTGGGCCTGAGGAATAACAGTCTGGACAACCTCTCCGGACTCGAGGACTACACCAGCCTCCTGGAGGTGGACCTGGCTAACAACTGCATCTACGAAGGAGCTGAGCTGCGAACGCTGGGCTATCTGCATAATCTGAAACAGGTCGGTTTAGCTGGCACCACGAAATACACACGTAGGATTACCCACCCCCAGCCGACAATGTCGGAAGGAGGTTTTTGAACCATGTTCGTCTGTCACCAAGATCGCTTCAGGTCGTTGTGGATGAATTTGGTTGTGGATATTGCTTATGATTAATCTTGTCTGCCATGCAGAATCTGGATTGCTTTGACTCTTCCAATTTTGGCTTTTACATATCTGCATCGAACGTGGTTTAATTGTGAATGTTTATCCACAAATAGTTACCTTCCCTGGGTTGTTCTGGAGAATCATACGCGAAAAAGATGTAGGTATTCCTGGGGGCACGTTTAGTCCAACAGACTAGTAACTGCGACTATTATTTGCACTATTTTCCCAGTTGTATGCTGTGGATAAAGATGTTTTCTTTGTCTTCTGCACCCAGGTTAACCTAAAAGGCAATCCTCTTGCCTTCGACTCGGCTTACAGGTCAATAATCGTCAGTAAGTTTCCCCCCGAAGGAGCATCAAGGAAGGTAGGACCCAACTAAATAATTTTAACTGTTAGCTCGTATTTGCTTTGTTTGCTGTTTTCTTGCTCGGTTGACTAACAATGATCCCTTGTGTAACACTTGAGGTATTAGATATGCTAAAGGCAAGATATCTTTGGCTTATTTAAGCATGAGTTCTTTGCCGAACCCAAAAAAATTCAAGAACATTTCAAGAACATTTTAAGAACATTTTTGTCGTGATGCGATTGAGAAGTTGATGGTGGGACCCGCTCTGTAAAAAATGTTGTTGGTGTAAAAAACTTTGATGTAAGCTTAGTGAACAACCAGTAGAGGTATTTGTACCAAAATATTGAGCTTGTTAAAAAGGTATGTCCTCGTTTATTGTCTACGCAGATGTACCTAGATGGTGTATCTCTAACTAAACCTGAAACTCAGGTAATGCAGGTTTTTTTTTTTTCTTCATTTATCTGCCAGCTTCATCATTTTATTTGTTGCTTCTACAAACCTACTATTCCTTAGACATCTATGCCAAACTATTCCACAAAGACTTAAATTTCATGTTAGTTTGATGTTTCGTTTCAAACAAACAAATTTACAAATTTGAACAAACACAAATTTAATTGAATTAATTAATTTCCACGAATGAACAAATGAATAAATTTAACAAATAATTAGTTTTTTAAACAAATTCAAACAAATCAAAAAATCAAAAAACAATTAACAAATTTAAACAAATGAATTTAAACAACTTTAAACAAATGAACACATTTTAAATTATTTTTTGGGGGGACGCCCCCCACACTCTACTGCAACTCCGGCAAGATATACAGTACACTGTCAAATACAAATTCTGATCAAGTTGAATGATCCCACCGTATAACTAATTTATGATTTTGTAGCATCACCATTTTAGTATCTAAAGTACTGCACATCCCAGTAGCGGTAGTTTCCTAATCTCAAAGTTATCAGCCATCAAGCAAGGTGTCCAAACACATCAAGCGGTTAGTGGGTGCTGCTGCATGTCATGCATGTGTTCATTGTAGTTCTGTAACCTCAGCATTTGTTTTATGTACTTGTTGTGTGCTGTGCTTGTTTTGTTTATTAACACTGCTCAAACAAGAGGGTCAACGAAAGTACACAGATGTTGTGTTTGGTGCTTCTATATTAAACATTATCGCTTCGTCAAAAAAAAACTGCTGAAATCCACACTTTCCCTGAATTAATGTGGAGACTTTGCTCCCCAATCCCTCACTATCGCCTCTCCTCCCCAATCCCTCCCTATCCCTTCCCCAATCTCTCGCCTTTGCCCAACTTCTCTCAACCCTCCCTCTCTCTTTCCTCCCTTAATAAATATTAGAAGCTCGAGGCATTGAGTTGAAAAACTGCTAATATCCTTCGCCATTAAAAGTAAACATTGGTCATTCCACCAGATTTGAGGCCACAATTTTTAACCATTCAGTACACTCGCGATAACGGAGACTTGGTGGTACATAACTAGAGACACTGCCCTGCTTAGGGATGTCCCTTTTATGATAATTTACCTTTTGATGTAAATGTCCTAGTTGATACCGAAAGCGACCATCTCCAAACCTCTCGCGCGCATCCCGTCTTTTGTTACGGTCCACACGAACACCTCTCTCAATATCGACAATGAGGTCTCTATCCTTGACGAGTCGACGGATCAGGGCAGCATTTCCGGCAGGGGCAAGAGGTCAAAGGGCAAACATCCCGCTCGGAAGGTCCGACAGGTCGCCATCCCTGACCAAGACGATAGGCAGGAAATCCGCCAGACTACAGGTGGGTCTTGGACGGCCAGTTGGTTGTTTTGTTGGTCTGATTGTTTGGAACTGGATTCTTTTAAAGGTAGTGAAGTAAATTGCACTTTGGTGTTCAGGCTAGAGGTTGTTGAGGTTTGATACTATGAGAGTAAAAGAGGAAAAGCCTTGGCTGTATATATTTTCCGTTCACTTCCAAAACAGCCTCAATACTACTGGACACCGACATTGAGAACACCAAGCGACAACACGAAAAGATGCGCCAGATACACGGTGCCGATTGGCTGCTCGCTCTTCAGGCGCCGTACAGCCAATCACCGAGAACGAGTGCCTCGGAGACGGAAAGGTTAATTACCCCTTCAGCCGAGACGACGATAACGCTACCAGTCGGCTCGGGAAGAACCACCCAAGCACAAGTCGAGACCAGCGGCATAGAAAGCGACATGGACACAAGAACTAGTAACGGCAGCGACACAACGGCGGTCAGTGGGGACGTGAGTGGCGGCGAGATCGCCGGCTTTGAAACCGCGCCGAGTTCTAATGTCCCTCGGGTGGTGGTGACGTCGAACTCGGTGGAGCTACACAAGTCAGAAGATGCAAACAACTCCGACGGGTTGGTCGGGGAGAACAACAGACCGTCCGTATTTCTGGGGCGATATGATTCCGACTCGGCAGTGGGGATCGGGCAGGAGTGGTCCGAGCCGGCCCCAGGAGATATAGGTGAGTTGTACGTCTGGGGTGAGGCGTTCCTTGTAGAAAATCTTAATGTCGGCACAGGGATAATTGAAAGACAAAAGGTGAAGTCTACTGTCAAGCAATGACCAGAGGCAACAAGGCAATTCACTTCAAAGCCAATTCGCAATTACAACCTAGGCATAAATTACTCTCATTTCATCATGCATGTATGAAGTGATGTTTCGGGGCACCGACAACATTTCAACAAAGCACATGGAAGTTTTTAATTATATGGAGTGACATTTCTGTCTATGTACAAAATCTCGCCAGTTTATTGTTCTATTTTCAGTTCTGGTTTTCTGGCTCTGGTCTTGAAATCCCTGGTTTACGGCTACGTAGAGGCACAGACTGGAACATTGTCGGAATTCACTGTGATTTTAAAAAACACATTTTTCCTGTCCTCCGTACAGAGCACGAGCTGTGTAGCCCCCTTCTGGTCTCGCTAGAAGACTCTGGCACACACGAAGCGATTCATCTCTTCCTGACGGTCAAAAAACAGTACATTGAAGAGCAGGATATGTACGGTCGGGTGATAGAACGGCTGGAGACTAAATGCCTCAAGAGGTCAGGAAACCTCTCTTAAGGATGTTTAAACAAACTACACCAGTACAATATTGAAGACTATTAAAAAAAAATTAATACACAATTAACAGCAAATTAGAAATTAATAAGATTGATCTATGCTGAATAAAAAGGGGAGTTATTTAGAATTTAATAAACCAATAAAATAGGGAATAGGACTACTTTTAAAACGACTGGTTCTGTTGAGATATCGGGGTTTATAATCAAAATGAAAACTCAATTGCTGCTTGATGACAAGATGGGTGATGAGTGTACCGATGAGAGTGCTAGTGAAAGGGCCTTATGAAGATATCTTCTGGTTTGTTTGGTATTTCCGCCTCAGCATGGAGGAAACTCTAGACTCAGTCTGGAGGGAAGACGAAGGAGTGAACGCCATCCTACCGGTTGTGAACCTCACCTTTGACTACATCAGACGAGACAAACAGAAACGAGCGTACACCCTGGAAGACGAGGAGAGCTGCGAGGTAGGTGACTCGGCTCCACCACTTGGGGGGGAGTACGGCAGTTCGTGCAGAGCTTGTGAAAGGCAGCAGTTTCGATATAAAGGAGAATAAGTTTTTGGGTATTTTTGAACTCGGTGGAGCCTTCTAAGAATGCATAACACTTGGGGTTTGGTAATCCATATGCTTGAAAGAGCTGATAATTTTCTGACGTGTAGGTTCGTCTTGATTTTGTGAAAATCGAATCACGGCTTACTATATAGGTCCTTTCCACAGAGCTTCATCCAATTTGATATAGAACCTTTTGGATACAAATCAAGCAGACAAACGTTGAATCCTTTGTTCAATCTTAATAGCAAAGATAACTATCTATAGTTTTTGACCATATTTTTCCCCCCACTAGACCTTAACGTCCGCCCTCCGGCCGATCCTGGTCGAGAACCAGCGGGCCGCGGCCGCCCACAAGGACACGTTCCAGTGCCTCAAGTGCTCAGTAGAGTTTGGCAAACAGCAAGCCAAACGCAAGCTGCATCGAAGACTCAAGGGGGCCAACCACCGGGGGGCGAACAGTTCAGACGACGAAGTCAACACAGGTACGGAACCTCAGATTGGTTGCAAACTTGGTTGGTGATCGTAATACTGATTTGGCAATAAGTCCAGAATGGCCACTGCAAATTAATCCCCCCCCCCCCCCAAAAAAAAAAATTGTATTGGGTTTTCAGTTTTCGGTGGCATAGCTGAGAATTCCCCCGCAGCGGTACTTTCCCCACCTTCACCACTGTAGGTCCCGGGCTCGAATCCTGCTGGTGCCAACACATGAGTTGTATTTTTGGTTTTTGCGTAACCTCGTGGGTTTCCCCCCCCCCCTTTTCCTCTCTCCAACACTAAAACCTTAACTTCTTCTCCCCTACCCAGCAGTTGCAGCAGACGGGGAAAGCAGAATGATCTCTCAATTTTATGAAACTTAACTTTACCGTCCGATTGTTTTCACCCCCTCTACACATCCAGATATTGAGTCCTGGATGAACGAGATCCTGGTCTGTCCGTCCTGCAGTAGCGACCTCATCGTTGAGCTGGAGGGTCCGACAGTCCCTAACAACCCCAACTCCACCGTAGCTACACCCACCGGCTCACTCACGTCATTCGAGCTTAATCCTAGACCCACCTCGTCACCGTGGAAACTCAGGTACTTTGGGAAAAGACAGTTCATAGAGTTAAAGCTTTGGTCTTGGGTACGTGTTTGATACCCTTAGGAGAAGGAAGTTGGCTTCTTAACATTCTGAAGAATTCTTGCATTTTTTTTTTTTTTTCACATCTTGGGACAATAATGTCATTCCACAATTAAAATGCACTCGTAGCCTAGTACCCAAGGCCCCAAACATGGTCGTGATTTTGATCACCGGAAACATTCCTTTACCTTCTTGTCTTCCCCATACAGAGATGCAATACCGGTGTCCTCGTCTGAGAAGAGTCGAAGTGTCTCGTCGACGGAGTACCACAGCGCAAATGATTCGCCGTCGTCAAGCCCCGTGCCACAGCACGTCCTCACCAGACCACCCGTCTCTACCTCTTCCAGTTCCGGAATGTCCACGTTGGTCAACAGTTCGTCCGCCGCCGTACTCACGCCGAACTACGCACGGGCCAGACACATCACGGAGGAGTCGCATGATGATGATGATGATGATGATGCCGCCGGCAAGTCGACATCCTCGTACCAGAACTCCGACGGTGACTTCGTCCTCCCAAGCCCGACCATCCTCATGAGCCGCGGTGATGAGACGGATCCCCTGGAGAACATATCGATGTACCCCCACGAGAAGCTACGCGAGCTGCTCAAGGAGAATGTCACGGCTCCGTTCAGTCAGAAGTACTCCCTGGTGCCGGCCGACATCCTGGATGGGATGGCCAGTCCGGAGGGGTCCGGGGAGAACACGCCCGACACGAGGGATGCGTCGAACCCATCACCGTCACCCGGGGGCATTGTCAGTCGGCCCGGTTCTTCATCGGCGGACATTGCCGCCCATCGCCCGGTCGTCACACAGGGGGTGCGATCAACTTCGTGGCTTTTGAAGAAGTGTAGTAATGACGGTAAGCCACCGTCGTCCAGCGAGGATGACTTCGTCGTACTGCCCACCGCCGAGATCGCACCGTCTGTAAACTCGAAAGCGGAGGTGAACTTCACCGTTCCCAGCGATGACATCCCGTCGCATGGGGAGACCTTCCGCCATTCCGGCCACGTCATCGGCAGGGCTGGCAGCACGGACAGCGAGATAGCGGTCCTCCGCGACGCCGCCGCCGCCTCCGTCACCTCGGACTCCGTCTTCGACTCGAGTCTGAACGCTCAGTCGAATCTTGCCAATGCCCTTAGCGACGCGGCCAGCAAGCTCGAAGTCAGCCACTCCTCAAGAGCCTCGTTGGAGTCTAGCATCGAGCGCTCCGGGTTGTATTCCACAGGGAACAGAGGTTCCTCCGTCAACGGAGACGATGTGTCGTCGCCCGTGACCGCCAGGAGGGATCTAGCGCCGCTAAAGCTGGGCTCATCCAGCAAGGAGAGCAGTTTAGAGGCGAGTGTGGCGTCCATGATCGACACTCCCGATGGCAACGTGGACCATCGGCTCAAGCTGTACTTCTCCATGTCGGTGTTTGGAAGTAAAGAGGAGCTTGTCTGCATGACAAAGGTCGGTGGATTCTTATTGTGAATTTAGTCCAAGTACTTCCAAATTGCAGCATGCTGTGCATTTCTCTGCAATAAACCCGTTACTTAGCAATAAATCCTAGCACTCATGCGTAAACTCTAGGAAACCAGTGAAGCAGTTTGTTTTAAACAGCTTTATGCGTGACAAAAAGTCCACCCACAGAGCAGCCGGTGCTAAACTATAAAAGAACCCTAAGAAATTGATATTTACAGTCCACGTTGACTACCATGGAATCCCCTATTTAAGTGAGTTTGGAGGTCAATGTGACGCCAGCCATTGATTCATTTTGACAAGAAAGTAATAGGGATTAACGAATAATGCTCAGCAGAAATATTCCGCAAGCAGTATCCTGACCTTTGACCCAGGGGGTGGTTAGTGGGGACCGTTGATTGAGACGTCATTACTTGAGAGCTGCTCTTATTAACGTGCCAAGTTTCATTTCTGTTTCAGTGTCGGATATTTCAGTTCAGTAAGTCTGCAGACTTTGACGGACTCCTTGTCGTCTCATCGCTCAATGTTTACGTCATGAAGATTAACAAGAAAGAAAGGTTTGTAATCAATAAGGCTGTGTTTTATAATATTGTATAATAATATATAATACTATAATAGTATTATAATATTATTATATATAACTATAAAATGGTATATAATATCATAAACTCTTATATAGTATTATTCAATATTATATAATAAAATATATTATTGTATATAATAGTATATAATAGTATATAATAGTATATATTTAGTATTATTAGTATATAATAGTATGAATCAATGGATGTGATGTTTAGGTAACTGTTTCTTTATCACTGACTAGATCTTCGGACAACTGCCATAAATACTTGCCCACTATTTCAAGTAATAAGCAGTAAATTCTGTTAGAACCATGTTTGATTAATACATTTCTGACATTTGTTGGTTCTTTGTTTGTTTCTTAGTGACCAGCCGTCCGACTGGCTGCTGAAGCGTTCCCAGCATTCCGTGCGTGACCTAGTTCATGTTCACATCGGTCTAGGATGCCAGAGCTTTCAGCTGGACTTTAACAACGAGGGCGTGCTGTACACCATTGTCACCAGGGACGTGGACATCTGCACGGCGATCGTCAGTGAGCTCGAAGGTAGCCACGTGAAGATGATGCGATCGTATTGTCTCCTTGTAGTAGTATATTTTGAGACCATCAAGTCAGTGGTGACAGAAAGCTGTTTCATATAGTTTACAACTGATCACTGTAAAACTGCAATCGCCCTTAGTTACACCAAGAATATAACCCCTAGAGTGGACTTCACATCGTTAAAAATCTTCATTTCTGAACAGTCCAAAACTATCTTTACTTATCTCCCTTTCAATTGCTACCTGTCCATGTATATACCATGTACTACTGTGGTAATACTTTTTCAACAGCTTCCGAAAACACACCTTTTTCAACAGGCGTTCCCTACTTCATTAGAATTCGATTACATTTTTTTGAATGATTTTGTGGATAAATGTATAAATGCTTTGATATTACTATTATTATTATTATTCTTACCAGGTGCGATCAAGCAAGTTCCAGTCGGCAAGAAGAGACTTTTCCAGGGTGTGGTACGGGATCACCCCGATACACTGGCTAACCTCCACGGCCAGGTGTTCGGCTGTCCGGCGGACGGAGAACCAACATGTAGTGAGGACGTGAAGTTGTACATCCTGGCCTACTATAAGACGGTTAGAGAAGTCAAGAAAGGTAATGCCGCCACGCCAGGCTTCTCGTTGTCGGGAGCTGGGGCGCCCTCTGGCGCGTGTCAAACTCGATTGACTTAGGTAGGACATCGTTACTAAACCAAGTGGTCACTCTCGGTACCGTTCTCCTGCTTGAGGCAAGCCAGTATCTCACTCATCGAGATAAATCTCTTTCCAAACCTCCTGGTCAAGCACTGGATCGCACCAATGCTCAATATATATCGCTCAATGGAAGTGTGCCATCCTGTGTCCCTGATATACTGTGAATAGTGTGACATCCGCTTCAACTCGAACCCATTCTTCTTGAACCTATATCCACGCATGCTCGGCCAACAATTGGTCTCGTGGTTAGCTACTCTTTCTCACAGCCAATAAAAAATAGGTCGTTAGATACCTCCGCTTATCATTCATTTGTTACTTTTATTGTAAATTCCGTGGTCAAGAGAGTTAATATTAATATACTTCTCAGCTACTAGCGCTGTTAGCATTAATAATAAAATCATTTATTTTAGCTCGTCATTTTGAATATTGTAAACTTTATTGTTGAGAAACAATTTTGTTTTGGTTTACAATATTTTGTATATACAGCGATATCCCTCGATCTGTTGCCCGTGGGCATTCTGGTGACCTCAAGTGACCTCTACCTGCTCGAGGAGAATCACTTTTGGCCTCTGCGACAAACCAAGACCCGTGGTAATGCCAAGACGAGCCAGTTTACCCTCAAAGAGCACTACAGACTCACGGACGTCGGTGAAGTGGTCAGTTGAAACCAATTCTACGCTGGTTGTAGCGTTATTTGTAGCTGGTTATTCGAAAATTGTAGCGTTAACGTTGGTTTTTTTTTTCTTTTCTTTTTCCAGGAACTTTTTGAGGACGCCACATCCGACATCACTATTGTGTTTTTCTGCGAGGTAAGTTTGATATTTCTGCAATTTATGAACACCTGCAACTATTCGCAAACACCTGTAACTATTCCCGAATACCTGCAGTTATGTGCGATTATCTGCAACTATTCGCAAATACCTGTAATTATTGCAAATACCCGTTAACCCTTTCCATACCAATGGCGCCAAACGGCG
>JAVCKS010030637.1:0-12354 GCA_032273685.1 Pteraster tesselatus | reverse complement strand
TGAACTAACAGAGTAAATGTTTTTCCCCCATTCATCATTTCTTAGATAAAAACGAATTAGAAAGACGCGATCAGGTATACAAGTAATGAAGAGAAAAGTCAAACTAGAATCGAATACAAACATCGTAATGTAAACATTGAGGTTCAAATTGTGAATTTTGAAATAATGATGCAATCATTTGTTTTTATTAAAAGGGGAAACTTTTTAACTAGCCTTTATCAAGCAGGAAAAATCGGACCCGTGTTGATATAGGTTCCGTGTATTGATCATCTGTCGTGTGTGTGCCGCGCGCTAGTGGCAAATCAGGTAGGCGGACTCAAGCACCTTGCGAAAACGGCTGAAAATGAGAACACCATGTGTTTACATTACGTCGGGTATTGCGCGCATAAAGCTCTGCGCACGTTGTGTACTCGTGACGTCGCGCGTTTGCTGAAGCTAGCTAGCTGGGGGCCCGAAGCTGCATTTAACAATCGTCACACCATTTTTATAAATCTCATGAAAGTTTCAGAAATCCATGCATTTCGTCAAAATAAGTTAGCCTCTTCAGCACTTCCAGGAACCCAGGTATCATGTCAGGTCCGGCCCCGTCTCGTCAGATGAGCCTGACGAAGGAGATACCGACGAGAACTGTGACGGTATCCGACCAGAATCAGATGCCGTCGTCGTACTGCACGACGCCAGGGGGTACTATCTTTGCGACTACCCCGGGAGGTAAAAAGCAAAACACGGCGGCGGACTAAAAAGAAATTCCAGTTAAATTTCACTATTTTGTAGTTTGTTTGGTTGACTTACGGTTTGGCGTCGTAAGCTCGCAATTTTGTTTCCCTAAAGTACATAATACACATTACTAGATTAAATCATGGAGGAGATTAAATAGGGTATTTTTGGCAACACAAAAAAGGAAATAGAACTTAGATGTCAAGAAGGTCAAGAGTATACGATGGAAAATTCTTAATGAAATTTTGCATAAATATGTAGTACTATTTTAAGGTGATGCATTTATACTGCTAAAGTGTAGGTCAAACGTTTGTTTTTACTTATAGGCTCAACTGTGGTGTAATCCAGTTTGGCAGTTATGGGAATTTAGATGAAAAGTGGATTTGTTAATTTGTTTAGTTTGTGCTAAATTAAATTATAAATGTTATTTACTACTACTAGTAGTAGTACTAGTACTACTAGGCCTATGAGCTATCCAATCTAGGCACTTTATTATTTTCCATGATTTTGCTCACCCATTTAAAAAAAATGATTTATCTGAAATTGCAAATTTTAGTCCACTTTTTGTCAGTTGTGGGGATACAGATACAGCTGCCATATCTGTATCCATAGTAGTACTAGTAGTATGTAATTACGTACGGTATGCCAACCAGTTGAACACGGGATGAACATGTGACATTGACACCACAACTTATTATACTCTGAGTGTCACATGTTCAACTGAATAGCAAAATCAAAACAAATAACGTCAAATTTTACCCAAATTTATATATTCAGAGCATTTGATTGTTCTGGGCACTACTGCGTACATGTAAGTGGTACTACAATCCTACTGTAGGCCTACAACTGTACTTTATGATGTTATCTGTGATTATATAGATAATAGTAAGCCATAGTCATTGTGTACCATATGGGATTTCCCATCAACAGCTTGTATTAATTATATTCATATTGCATTGTAGCATGATGCTGTTGCTACTACCTATAGCAACCATGAAATATGTGACCCGCTCTACATAAATGAGTCCAATGTGTGTAAATTTGCCTTATAAATAAGTTATAATGTAACTCAAATAAAGGTTTTGCGACATGCGACAGTGTCATTGTCGCTTTCTCGACAGTGCTTGTGATCCTTGCTTGCCATACAATTTAACCAAATGTCAGTATAACCTTTGCCTATTCTGTTGGTTTGAACAGGCACCCGTATAATATATGAGCGCCAGTTCCTTCTGCATCTGCGCAACTCGCCCCTAGCTCAGACGCCCCCAGCAAACCTTCCTCATATCCCGGGAATAACGGGAGTTTCGGTGAAGCAAGCCCCTAGTCCCGGTCCCAGTGTCAAGACGAATGGACGCGCCGCTCCAAATGAAAACCGGGAACCAAGACAAGGTTGGTTCAGTAAAGAGAACAATCCGGTCATAATTTATTCAACTCGTCTCCATGTCTTGGTATAGGTTAACCACTGTGTAAATCAAGGGGAAAATAACATTTGTCAAATTTTCCAGAGATCTCAAAGAAACATTACTCATACATACCGTAGTTTGTTTAAAGTTATGTTCAGTAATAATGAAAATTACGTACATTCCTAGCTTGTTTTACTGCTCTCTGAGATAAAAATTAAAGCAATGATTGGACCTCATGAGGCACTCATGAAGTCCAATTTTCATGGACCCTCTGTCTAGTTTCCGTGGCAGCGAGTCTGGTGCTTAAATGTAAAACACTGGCGTGGAATATTCCTCTTGAAGGGGCAAGGCCATTTTGGCTTGTTAAAAGGACATTTTTATTAGTTTGTATGGAAACCTAGAACAGGGCACCGAGGCCAAGGCAACTAGTACAACGTAAACTCTGAAAAGAGGGAACAGGGCGCAAGTAAGAGCAAAGGAGGTCGTGGTCTCCGTTTAGTTCCAGTCCAACTTTTGTATGTGGCTAAAGTTGAAAGTTTCTTGCAGCTTTTCTGTCAGAAGGGCTTCAAGATTGGATTAATTTTCCCGATCATGGGTATCGGAAAAGCATACTTTAGGTGATCTGAAGTTAATAGGCAAATTTAAAAAATCATTTTACTAAGAACCTATTGATTGTTTAAAACAGTAGTTTATTTTATTTTGGGAGTAGTAGGGCCTGTTCCCTACTCTTGCATGACACATTTGGTACTAATTTATAATCATTAAAAAAAGAATGCTCAGAATGCTAATTTTCACCTCTGATGCAGCCGTGCGCAACATTGAGTCCCTAGGTCCTGTTATGGACTTGCTTCTATGGGCCGTTTTCGTGAAATGAAATAATGCGACTTTTCTCAGATAGTGGTCACGTGTGTATGAGCGTCGGCTCAAGGTCTGAGCTGGTCTCATTTGCCTATCATGTTGTATTTTCTCCTCCTTTATTCCTCTAATGATCTGTATCAGGAGACAGCGAAGAGCCTCAGTTTGAAATGGACATCTGAAGTCTCTCCCCGACGGCGATTGCAAACGTCCCGTTTTACTCATCAGGTCGCATATATCGAAACTCGTTCAGAAAAGGAATCAATGAAAAACTCGGCAGGATTCAAATACTGCGGCGAACCCGTCGGCCAAAATTAATAGGGCAAAACCTGGATCAGAAACGAAATCCTAATTTAAAAAAAAAAACAAAAATTCTTTTTTAAATGCACATTGTTTCTTTTTATGGTGGTGCAATAGAACAGTAAACTGATTTTTAAAAGCCGAAGACTACATCAAAGAGAAATCTTGACAAAAGTGAAGTTTCACTTGATTGGTATAGCCTAATTTAACGCCAAACTGCGTGTCACGACCCCAAAAGTGGGTCGCCAACCATTTGCTTCGGGGAGTCCTGATCATGGCAAGAGGAAATCAAAACATGGGTCCCCAACAAAAAAAGGTTTGGGAAGCCTAGAATTTTAACGATTTTTAGAGACATTTCCCCTCCTTCACTTTCAGATATTTCTAGCTGTGCTACCGTACTCAGTTACCGGTAGTTACTGTTGACTAAACTGAGTTAACCCTGTGGAGTCTACTAGTACAAGTTGTTCAATAAAACCGTTACATCATCTTATAAACTTCGCTGAGTCTGGCTCATGTGAAACAAGTTTGCTTTTCTGTTGATGCTGGTGTGTCAATGATGCTGGTGTGCCTAAAAACCGAAAACATTGGCTGCTACTGGACCTAAAAGACATTCTCAAAACCGATAAAATTGGCTCGTAGTTTCCACAGGAGTTAGGGGGAAGATTTGATCTAGGTTGCTTTTCTATACCTGAAATAATTTCTTTTCTTTTTGCTATACCATCGTGTATGTATAAATTGTTTACCAGATTTTCTTTTTGCACAACGTTAAGACGTGTAATGGAATAACGGTGTGAATTGAGGGAAGGGTATCCTGGGGTGCTAGTCCAATCTGACTCGTGTATTTCCCGAGACTATACCAAGCTGGGCCGAATATTCCTCCCAGCCAACATTGGGACACCATTTGACTGAACATTATTGCTTTGAACCCGTGTTGGTTGTTCTTCCCATCATTCTGGTCGAATTTGACCACTGTCTCAGTGAAGTTTTGACCCGATTACGTAACCAAACTGCGAACACTTTTGTGGTCGGGGTTATGTTGGAACCTGCGTGAACGCAAAGCAATGTAATGAAATGTGCTTTGTTCATCTGAATTGCTGTCTTACGCGGGTAAACTTGTCCACACCAGTTTTTTTCTCGTCTCCATGGATTAGAAACTTGTTCACATGGGACTTTTCCCCCAATTTGAAAAGCGAAGAAGTACAGAGTGTGGAAAGCCCTGTTCAAAACTCTCTGTCACTGAGGTAGTTTGATCAAGCCGAATGATGAGTAGTTTAACCAACTCCATGTTGGCCAGGAGAATTGACGGTGCCAACAAGAGAAATGACTTGGACCATTAAACCAAACCGTGGCAAAGTAGTTCATTACAGACACTCCTGACTACGTGCAAACTCTGTTAAAATTACATAATACGATTGCTAACAACATGCGGGTAGACGTTTATCAGCTATGTTGCAGCCCGGAGGAAGGAAAGCACACTGCAGTAAGATTGTTACTGCTACTCACTGTTTTGGGGCTCAAATAATAGTTCTGACGAGAACATTTTATGTTTTTGCCTAACATTTGATTTTATGGAGAGCCAAAATTCCATCTTATTTTCGATTTAAAGGCTTTGAATTTATGAGATTTATTTCCTGTATTCGATCACAGCAATTTCTTTGTGTGGAAAGCTTGAAATGCTAAATTGTTTTTATGACAAAGAAAAATTGTTTTAGGTTTTCTCTTCTGTAACTGAAACCGTTTATATGGTTTGCTCCTAGACAGTGCCCACTTTCGTTTTTTTTGTTTTTTTTAACTAGAGCTTAGATTGTTCTAGGAAAGTTAAAGGATAGGAAAGGATAGTTGAAGACAATTCCGTGTCTGTGACACGAGATTGACACGAGATATGAAAATGCTAAACCCCCTTCCTTTCTGAATTGTTAATCTACTGTTCCAAACCGAGTTTTTTCAAGTGGCACAAAAACATTGTTATTGAACGCTTTTTCAAACTCTGAAAATGTGTGACATGCACTGTCAAGTAAACTCGTCCGTAGTCATGGGACAAATTAAGTGTGCTGTCGAGTATACTCGCCAGGGGTGTGCAGTGTTTTGTTTAGTACACAAAAAGGGTCGGTGGTCCTCCTTGCGCACCTACTCCACTAACGTAAAGGGCCAAGAAACACTGGTGCTGCTGAGGCTGTCAATTGTAACATTTATTTATACATGTACCACTAGAACTGCCTTTGCTAAAAGCGCTCACTGATTAACAACGGCCTTTCCTAATTAAAGGGGGCCCACCACGATCATGCCGAATATACTCAAATGTTTGAGGGATCAAAACTAGACATGGGGCTTTCAGAGTTTGGAAAAGAGACTAAAATAGATGAGTTATACAAACTGTAGTCAGGGTTAGGGCAACGCCCAAAATCTTTACCACACCCAGATTAAGACATGCATGTAGTAATAGGGTAATTAATGTCTCAATTTGTAATCTTATAATGGGTTTCTGAGAAATGTCAGTTATAGACCCAAATTATGGTGCTATTTAGGCCCATTCAATAGCGAAATATTCTGAGTTTTATTGCATGCATATATTATTATGTCTGTGAAGGTTTTGGAGCCTTTCAAATAAAATTATTTGCATGATCGAGAGCCTCAACTGAATTCTTTATCTGGGTGTGGTCAAGATTTCGGGCATTGCCCAGATACAATTTGGACTAATTTGTTTTTATTTCAAAGTAGTGAGAGCAAAGAGAATTTGGCTGATACCTGACTCGAACCCGCGACCTCTCGATTACCGTACGAGCTCTGTACATGTATAAATATTTTGTTTTTATTTCATCTGTTTTCTTTTTACAAAAAAGGTTTCCATTCCGAACTCTGTATGAGCGCCGAGAAGTATACTTTTGATCCCTCGAACATTTCAGGGCTCCCTTATCAAGGGTAGATAGGGCTAGAGGGCCCCCCTTAAATGGAGCACTGGGGATGTAAACAATGTCATCACGTGCTCTCAAAACAATGATATCACTTTATCACGCATACAATTACATTTCCCAGGCACCGTCGCGTCAACAAGTGCCACAAACTTGGCGTGTTTCCAAGTATGTATTCAGAATTTGTACTGTACTACCGTCCCTCGCTCGGTCACTCACAACGCGACATTCGTGATATAATGCTATATTACTAGTAGTACTAATGCTGATTGGTGTCTCTCCTGTTTTGTGGAGAAAAAATTAGGAAAAAAGAGGAAAGATTTGGATTCCAAATTTAGCTCTGATTACGCCGACGATCCGTTCTGAAGTGAAGAGCGCCCTCTTGCACTAACATATTTTTTTTAACAAAGGCTGTTATAATAACAGTTATAAGGTGGTCATGATACAGCCTCGGTCCGGTATTGATGAAATGAAAGCATGTTTGGAACATTGTTGGGACTTCAGGGAAATTTGGTCTGTACTATTTTACGCAGGGTTCTGGTCAATGAAACCGTTCTGTATTACATTCGTAAGAAGGTCAATGACATTCCCTTATTAGGAAGTTTGACCTAAGACACAAAATACACTTTAATTTTGAAGTGGGCGGTCAGTTTAATTCAATACGAAGGCACTATCGAAGGTGTACTCAAGATTCTTTTGTTTGGCCAAAAAGAAATTCTACCCCAACAAAATGTACAAATTGCCCCTAAAATTATACCATTTCTGAAATATTTATTTTTTGCTTAAAATGCAGATGCTTTGAAATAAAGATTCCAGTTGTCAATAAAAATTGCACGGGGTTAACACTATAATAAAGTCTCAAAAATGTATGGTGTCCCTTAATAGATGTAAGACAGAATCGGTTTGTGACACCGTTACAGAATAAACGATACTTTTCTGTTATAACGGGAATACATTAACCCTAATCCCAACCTAATCTGCTTTTCTAATAATATCTAAATAAATTTAATTACAAAACATATTGGCCTCTTTACTAACTGATGATCACTTGCGTTTTTAAGGTATCCCTAATGGTGAAAACCCAAAATATTTTACCGATACATTTTAAATGCTGCTTCATTCGCACGAGCTATATATTTTGGCGGCAAGCAAGCACGCCGAAGTTTACGACGTGTGCTTGCAAAAACATTTCAGAATTGAAGGCGGGATTCCCTGCTCAGTATTCTTATGACGAGGGAGCTATTTGGAAACAAAACCTGGTTTGATTATTTATTTATAGATACAGAGCAGATTGATTATCGAGTGTCTTTTTTGTTTGTCTTTTTATTTGACCGGGTATTAATGCCTCTAAACCACATTTAGTCAATCATTGAGATTAAGTATCAATAGAAACGACACGTTTGCTTGGAGCGCCATATTGGGCAGGCCAACTGGCGTGCATAAGCTAAGGCACGTGAAGTCTGACCGCCGTACTAGTCAAGATGGTGGACAGCCCTGTGTATAGCGTACGCTGGCCTGCCCCGCGTGTTTTCGCTTCTATCGATATTTAGTCTCAATGAAAACCGAGGCTTTTGACTGACGGCAGGGTTCAACATTGGGGGAAATAATTATGTGTCAAGAGAGTTCTCCAAGCACAATATCTGATTCCAGAGAAGAATTCTTGTTTTTTTTGGTCAATTTCAATTATAATCTCTCCATATTGGGGAAACTGGTTTTTGTTTGTAGCATGTTATGCCAAAAATAATGATGACAATTTAGGGTTTGTATTTTACTTTCCACTGTACTGAATACTGTACCACATTCTGCAAAGTTATTGTGAAAAATAATGGCAGATTAAAAAGAAAACGGTACAGTTTAAGAAAATGTCACGGTTTCGTTAATTAATCATGGCTCTACTGTGTACACCTGGCGCTTATTTGATTGATACTGATTATTCATGGTCTAAGGCCATAAACAAAAATTCATGTTTAGCGTCCCCGCCCGCTTCCTTTTTTGAGGCCGCCTGCTTCTTTTTTTTCCTTGTGAAAAAGAAAAGAACAAAATAAAGAATATTTGATCTTTTTCGGAAGAAACAACAATTTCTGTTGCATCTGGCCCATACAAACCCGATATGTAATTTCCCGGGTCCAAGTGGCGGCCATTTAAAAAAAAGCTAGCGGCCATTTTGAAAAAAAAAGGACTTTCTTCTTCCTGTTTTTCAAAAAGGCAGGACATGTTTTTGTTTTTTAAATGGCCTAAGGTAAAAACCAAGAAGACCCGCTTCGCGCACAGAGAGGACCACTGCGAGTCTTCATCGTGGTTTGGGTACACCTTTATACAAGTGTTGTTTCGCGACGGGGAGTCAGGTGGCGTAGCGGTCCTTTCTTCACCATTTGGGTTCCGGCAGGCATGAACTTGGTTTTAGGTCCAGGGGCCGTATTCATAAAGCACACTTACCTTGAGTGCAACACTTACCCTTAACTAAGAAAAATACTTCAGTGGTATTTACAATTGCCTTAAGATTAAACCTTTTTAAGTGGAACACTTAAGTGGAAATAAAATCATGAATATTAATATTGTGTTGCCTCCTCCTCCAATCACTATCTTCATTTCAAACCTCATTTGCATACCCGACAACGCGTATTTGGTACTGCCAAAATCCCAGGAGGTTGGCAACAGTTTCTGGCGAACGTTGATAACGTTCCTGTCAAATAAGTTGTTAACAGACGGACAGCTCCCAGATGACAAGGATAGTATACACAATTCTTTCACATTGTATTTTGCAAAGTTACAGAAGAAACAACCCCATCAGCACAGCCACCAGTCTCTACGTGTATGACCCAGCTGCCAGTTCAATTCCCGGTGATGATGCAATCAACATCAGCATCAGCTGTACAAGTAGAGGGTTCTAGTAGCACCGAGAGCAGCTCCAGTCTACAGCGTACCCTTCTGCTATTAGACATAGAGAGGGTTAAAGAAGAGAGAGAGAAAATCAAGCTGGAGAAAGAAGTCCTCTTTTTGAAAAAACAACTTCTACTCAAGCAACTTCAAAATGAAACAACAGAATGGAGCCCTCTCAATCATTTCATCACGAAGAAATATATGAAATAACATTGACAATCTGGGGGGAATCACTAATTCCACTTTTGTTAACTTGTGGTGAATGGTATGTAACACTCATCAAAAATCTTGACAATAATTATCAGCTATAAACAGTGGAAATGAGAGGGTTTAGTATATAACTCATGGTTTCGCATTTCTAAGATTGCAGTTTGTTTCAATCATTTTAAAGTCACTTTAAAGTGAAATAGATAAATTTTGTGGCATTTCAAAAATGTGTCTAGTGCTAGCTAGTCTTTAAAAATAATTATTTAATTCAACAAATTTTATTGTAACCAGTGTGCATTATGAATACGGCCACTGGGGTTTTCCTTTAATCAATTCAAACTGTAACTCCTCCTACGATACATACCCACTAGCGGTGGGCACAGCCAATTGGTAGAAAACTTCACTATTAAGATCGCGATAACAACAATCTGCCACTAATATTCGAGCTCGTTAAATGGAGGAAATGGAGGGTTAACATTATGTTAACCCTTTACATAGCACCAATTTCTTAAATCTTGGGTTTTGAGAAAGACAATTAAAGTAAAATACTATCGCAGCTGATGTTTATATGTAATAAAGCGTGGTTCAGAGGTCGATAGTTTCCAAGTATACAGCATTCCTTATCGACGGATTGGGCGTGACTTGAGTTGAGATAGCGTGCACTCACTCAAGGGTTACGTTAATGATCAAACACGGACTGTTAGATGTATGCTCGACGTGGTGGCCGGGGTCCAGTAAAACCCCGTCCATGCATTTTGCCAGAGCGTTCATGCAGCTTTCACCGTGAGTTGGAATATTTGGTGTTGGAACTTGATAACGTTTGTCCGACGTCGCGCGATGAGCGCACTTGTAACTTGAGGTTGCCGAGCGGTCAGAAACCATATAACAGGCGGCCAGTCTATACTACACGAACGAACTTGCAAGAAATTGACAAGGCTTACCACATGTGAGAACACAGAGATGGCCGAGAGTTATAAACTGCTATCACTTTGTTTTTCATATCTAGGGACATATATCTTGCTAAAAATCACAATGAGCCTTACTCTATCTATATGGTGCCGACCAACCCCCTTAGCTCATAGCCTATTTGGGTAGGGTCTTTATGTTATCCAATCGAAACAGCGCCATAAATTCAAAATGGCTAATGGCTCGACTGCACTTGCCAGGTTAGTTCTAGTTCAGTGGTTAATGCTCGCATTTTGGCACGAGCGCCCTCAATCATTGGCAACTCGAACCAAGACCACTGCTACTAGATACCAGAGTGCGCAGTGCCGATAACGCGCGCAAAAGTATACTACGATACGGGTTCAAGGTCTACATCTATTTAGAATTTATATGTGCAGAATGAGGGGCTAGACAATTTTCGACGTGAATTCGCAATTATTAGTGTGTGATAATCACATTTATATTAGCCATAAAGACGGATGAGAACCTATATTTAACTTTTTCAAGATATTACCTTTAAAATGCATGAAAATGTGTCCGGTTTGTGCAAAGCCTCCATAGCTCAGTGGTTAGAGCACTGGTCTTGTAAACCAGGGGTCGTGAGTTCAAATCTCACTGGGGGCTACTTTTTTCTACTGACGATGTTTTGTACTAAATGTACAATTTGATCATTTTCTTGCGTTCATCGACTGTATAAAGAACACAATATAATACATTTTTCGGCGAAAATAAGTAATGATTGCAATTTAAACAAGTTAAACATTTGTTTCTTTGCCAACCAGTATAAAACTAATTCATCAAACTAATCATATTGTGAGAGGATGAGGCCCATGTGCTTCCAAATTGCTGTTTTTACTTCATACTTTATCAACAAATAAAAAGTGGGTATAGGATTTACCGAATTTTATAAATCTTTATCGATTAGAGAAATGTGGAGTATTTTAATGTAGAGGCTTTCCTTGATTTAATCATGCCGCCATGAATTATAAGTAGAGTCGTATCTATGCTCAAATAGAGATATAAATAATAAAATCCTTCTAAATATCAAATTAGGTTGGACTGTTTCGTTTTAACAATTACCGGTATTTGTAATTAAATAATTTATTAAATTCATTGTACGTAATGTATAATTGGAAATATTCAATATTCGAATGCGTGGCAGATATTTTCTCCGGCGACTGCGCATGTTGCATTAGCCGCATGATGATAATGATGGAACATCCGGGACATGTTCCCACAAAAATCCAGTATGGCGGGCGACGTGTAGTCGAAGTTGAGATTATCACCGTCGAAATTATCGATAAATTTACTATTTTCTGCATCGAATGCTACGCTATAAATTTCTAGAAGAGTACTCATGTAACTTGATAAGCGGAAAATGCAGAATGGTGGGCAAAAAAAGGCTGCGGTCGTCAGAAATGACGGGAAAACTGGCGAGACTTCTAAAGTTCATCCCGCTGTGACTGCGTTAGAAAGACTGGAGAAGGCACAGCTTCTTACTTCTTTCCAACAGGCGCAGGACCTGATTTCGGATCTATCTGGCAGCGAAGAAGAGGAAGCATCGGAAGTAAGTATATCACAGCTCTAAAATCGACTATCCGATTTCCAAACTAGTGTGTCATGTGCCATGGGTGGTGTGGTGTTTTTGAATCCTGATTTTAATTCAATTTGCCTCAAAATTTCATTTTGAAATTCATATCGTACTACTTACTACTAGCCTAGGGCCCAGCCTTAGCCTAGACTGGGGGCCTACTAAACCCAGCTTTCCCATTCCGGACATGCTTGCCCATCCTGGACATGCTTGCCCATCCCGGACAGGCTTGCCCATCCCGGACAGGCTTGCCCATCCCGAAGACAGGCAACCCCATCCCGCTCGGGGACAGGCGACCCCATCTCGCACGGGGACAGGCAACCCCATCTCGCTCGGGGACAGGCGACCTCATCTTGCTCGGGGACAGGCGACCCCATCTCACTCGGGGACAGGCGACCCCATCTAGCTCGGGGACAGACGACCATATCTCGCTCGGGGACAGGCGACCCCATCTCGCTCGGGGACAGGCGACCCCATCCCGCTCGGGGACAGGCGACCCCATCTCGCACGGGGACAGGCAACCCCATCTCGCTCGGGGACAGGCGAC
>JAVCKS010030627.1:0-12354 GCA_032273685.1 Pteraster tesselatus | reverse complement strand
GGCGGTGTGGGGTAAGGGCTGGGCGGTGTGGGGTAAGGGCTGGGCGGTGTGGGGTAAGGGCTGGGCGGTGTGGGGTAAGGGCTGGGCGGTGTGGGGTAAGGGCTGGGCGGTGTGGGGTAAGGGCTGGGCGGTGTGGGGTAGGCGGTGGGATGGGGGGAAGCTGCAATATGAACGGTATCAATGGAGTGTTGGCTACAGGAGAAACTCCCTGGGTTTTCAATTGGTTGGAAACCATTTTGTGTTTTCTTTTAAATCGATGGCAGTCTTAGAGGAAACCAACGCTAATACAACTTCAACAAAATCAGCCGTTTGTAAATTTACTAGAACGTGTACTGTACCTACAATGGTCTTGCCCCCAAAAATCTATGTCATATGGGCTCAAATATTTAACTAACGATAAGTAAATGCACCACCAGATAATGAATTAAAAAATACAGGTAGGAAAGGGTAGGGAAGGAATACTAAACAGTTTCCTTTCCGCTGTCAATAATAAGGCCTAGTTTTAAGGCCACTTGCCAAGGTAATCATCGCTTTGTCATAAAATGTTTTAAAAATGGTAGCGAGAGATAATTGCACAAGGAAAACATTTGAGTAGACTGTACTTCCTTGTAAAAATTCACATAACATTTATTGCACTATCCTCGAGGTAATACCAATTAAACTTCTTATAACCTGTACAAGAAAGTACAGGTTCCCTTGGAATTCATCGAGTCAGTTACAAAGTATCAGTTTTGGTTTGTATTTCCCGATTTTGGAAAAAGAGGCTTTAATTGAGGTAAGACAATGCCATCGAATTACCAGATTTTGAGATTGAGGTTACCTAACTGAACCATGTAAAGCTTTGATTGTTTGAGGTTTTGTATAACACCAGTTGATAGGGTTGGGGCTTTGGTTTTTTTTTTTCTCTCACCAGCATGCTCTAGTCATTGTCCGTCATTTGATAACAGTCAAGTTACTTTCTACTAACAGTAGAGATATATTGCAGGATTTCGAGGACGGTCAGGCGGAAAATGAGGTCAATGAGACAATTGAGAAATGGCATAAACAGAAATACGACCCTGCTTTTTTAACAAATTTGACCAGTATATTTCTGTTCTCCTGGAGTTTCTAAACATTTTGACCAGTATATAACCATTGGTCATCATTGTTCGGTGGTAGCTTTCGGGGACAAATTTAATCCGTTCGATCTGCACACAACCGATACCCGTCCGGAGTTTCTGCATCAAGGCTTTTGAGCGTACGCAGAGCGATTGTTTAGAATCAATTTAGAAAGCAGAAGGCCTAATTAAATTAGTTTAGTTCTTTACGGTTTAGACTTGCAGGGATGTGTATTAATATTGAAGAAAACATTGCAAGTCTTACCCCTGTGCGGTACAAAAACAAAAGCAGAATGAGTAAAAAAGAATGATTCGAAGAATGATTTGAGAGAGAAGATGGGGGAGGGGAAGGGGAAAGGAATGGTTGAATCTCATCCACTGGTCAGCCAATCAGTGTGTGCATGTAAAAAAGGGGGCGGGGCAAATCTGTCAAAAAAGGGAAAGAAATGTTTAGAACATGACCACTGATTGGCTGGTTAAAATAGAAGGAATATCCCACACAACCACATAAATGCAAACGATTATTATATACATGTATTATTCAGTTAATAAAACACCCCAACTAAACAGTGGTGCGATTACTCTTAACCCGTTCACTACCACATGCATTATCAGGTTTACCCGACAGCAGTGCACTTGTCCAAGAAGGATTCATGTTTACTCAACCGACAGTGTGCAAAATTCTCTCGATCCACACACCATTTGTCGAGTTATCAGTGAATATCTTTGGTAACGCACGTTGGTAGTAGGGTTTCAAACGAGATGAGTTTTGTTTATCAAAAGGCGGTGGTCATAGCGCGCAGTGTGCCGAGTCGTGGAATATTTGACAAAATAGGAGAAAAATGCGGGCAGTTTCCATCGATAAATATCAGCGTCAATCTGAAACAGTGACTCTTAACACCCGCACAATTTGAGTTACGGTTAAAACTACGGTAGTTAGAAGACCCACAAGGACAACCCAGTTAGGCAAGGAAACATAACCCAAGATATTAAAGAGATCTCGCATTAAAAACGTGTATGAATAGTGTGCACTTAAACCCTTTCAATACCATTGGTGACTAAAGTCGACACAAAAGATAGGCATGGATACCAGTCAATTTTGCTTGCACTCTACACAAACAGCTGGTTCCCACTAGCCTATACTCTTAAAACAATTTGGTAAAGAGAGGGTTAAACTGCAAGATAAAAAGCCAGCTCTATAAAAAAAAACACTGTTTACTACGTCCAGGGTTTTATACTTACCTAGAAATTTACACATGAATAAACAGATACATGTACATAACAGACTACCAGTACATAATTACATAATTAAGCACAGACTACAAGAACAAAATATATTCATCGTATATTTCTACTTTAAATAGTATATGGGTCAATCCACCAGGACGGGACGCAACTGATACTGTGCTGCTATGTGTATAACAATGCCGCCATAACCCTCGATACTAAATGTATTTTCCTACGATATCAAAAGACAGAGGGTCCTAATATTTGTACCCAGACATTTCACCATCTGGGCTCGAGAAATGTTTCGCAAATAATACAGAAAGAGGGGAAAGGCCGCCGTTTATACCCTCATAACAATTCACATGAATCATGACATCCTAAAGAAGCGCCTAATAAGGCTACATGTACGCTCTCACTGCTAGTTTTGAAGAGCTGTGAGTGTACACTCATAACAAAGGATGACTAGGAGGTGGTACGGTTGGCGATGTTTGAAGTTTGGATAAGGGAAGGTTGGATAACGTCACAAAGGTGTCAAAAGGTGCTTTATTTGCTTTTTTCCTTGAAATTATTTCCTCCTTTTGTATATCTAAAGTTGAGGGGCTGCATAAATCCTGCCCTTACCTGGTGAAGTGACCCATACACAGACGTGTATATATATATACACACACACACCGGCATATATATATAGCTATATATATATATATATATATATATATACGGGGCGTGTCTGTTGGGGGAGGGGGTACCTATGTATCTAATCCTACTCACGTTCACATCAAGAAGTTGCTCCCACTTGGGGATGAAGAGAAACTTGATGCCATCAATAGCACCATCGAGAAACATTCCATTGATGAGCAGAACCAGAAGGACTAGGTAGGGAAACGTGGCAGTGAAATACACAACCTGGATCGAGGAGAGAAGACTAGATTTACGGGAGGGAAGGCCAATAAATGGTACGAAAGGTTTGACTGTGTTATATACCAGCAGGATGCCCACACTTTGTTTAGTCAATCTTAGCAAAGACTAGTTTGCAGGCAAGAGAAGTTTGCAAACAGGCCGCATATGCCTGCGCTAGACACTGCCATCGAAATTGCTAGCTAGATAGCTTGCTGTAGTTACACATTCGAGTGATGTGTGGATGTGTCTGTCACGTCACCTATGATTATATCGATCTACGGCCTGCACTGCCAGGCCGGGCTTGGTGGTAGATCATAAAAAGTTTAGCAAAATTTCAGACAGAAGATATTAGGCACTTCAGAGGTATATTCCACACCAAGTGACTGAAAAAGTACCATCCACACAAACAGCTTGCCCTGCCACTCAAACTCAACTGTCTAGCAACATCAATGCCAGCAAAGACTTTGAATACACCAAAATGTCAGTCTGTTTTTAGCCTGATTCATAATTCAGACTTCAAGGTGAACCTTGTGATGCTGTTCTAGTCGTATTAATTTCGCAAACAGGATGTGCCTAAAATTCGAAGATGTCTGATTTTCAGAAGTAATTTTAAAATGGTGAATTATTATTTGTCAGGTTTGCGTCCTTTGATTTAAAATGAAACACGACACGAACAAAATTCAACGACATTTAAAGTAATTTACGACTAGAAAATAGATTTTTTAAGAATGCCCCAGAAACCCTCTAGCTGATACTCGTGTTATAATCGCCAGCCCAAGCTACTTGCCTTGCCAGACGTCTTGAGTCCTTTGAAGAGGCAGAAGTAGACGACCACCCAGGCCAGGAAGAGAAGGCCGAAAAGCTCCCATCGCATCTCACCCATGTTGTCAATACCATCGGTTATCTGAAGCACTCGATTGCTGGAGTACAATAGAAGAAGTTCAAAGAAGGGATCTTCAGTAACACATGTACAGCTTTTTGCACAGATATGTTCAATGTATCAACACAGAGAGGGGGGAAAGAGCTTCGTCCGTTCAGCAGAAGAATTTCATTTGTCCTAATTCTGTACGATCTGGAAACTACACATACCCTTAATAGCCACAACTGATTGCTTTAAATACTCAGGGTTTTTTTGTTCGCTCTGCAAAACAATCGGAATAATTTACCAGAGAGCATAGTAAACAACTCATTTTTGACAACTTTTAAGAAGAGTCTGAGAGGCACACACCAAAAACTGACACCATCTGCTTCTCCACCATGTTATACCATCATTTTTGTAAAAACTCGTATTTTTACCGTTTTGTAATGTTGGTGACGGACCCCACTACAAAGATTCTCTTTTTTACAAGAAGGCGATTTGAATCGGCTGAATAGCCTTTTTCACAACCCCAAAAAAATTTTCTAAAATAACTAAAATAAAACATACTGTATAGAAATTTAATATAAAAGAAGGAATATTTAGCTCCTTTTTGGTGGGTAGAACCAACATGACTTTAAGTGGCCTCACACCGAGATAAACTGAGATATAAAGAATGCAACCTCAAATGCTTCTTACTTGAAGTACTCCTCCGTCGAAGCGATAGTATGGTTAGGTTTCACCGAGCCGTTCAAAGCCAGATAGTCGTTGTGGGAGAAGCAAGCGGGAGTGTTCCAAGCATTGTTACAGCTGTCCCACGGTAGCTGGCTTTGCATGGACGCTGCCAGGTAGAAGAAAGCCCAGGCTATGATGACATTGTAGTAGGTGGTTAGGAAGAAGGAGATCATGACAGTAGCCATGCCAGTTCCTACAAACAAAACAAACAATATAAACACTACGTGTAGCGCAGTCTCGAAATACAAACCGATTATTATTATTAGTATTATCATCCAGTGCTAAGGCCTAACAGAAAAATAGTTCTGTTTCCGATTCCAAACCTACCTTCAGCAAAACGTGCGAGTCAAAAATTGTTATTGCCAAACTAAAAAAAGAAAAATGTTTCCGATTTTACGCGACCTACCTTCAACAAAACACGCGAGTCAAATTTTTTTTTATTACATTTATTTTACTCATATCGAAGATGTTTACTTGCTGATCGCGTATATCTAAAATATAAAAAAATCCTACCTACCTACCTTAAATATTTTTCAAACGTAATCGGAAAAGTTAAACACAGTTATTAAAAGTTATTAAAAAAAATTGTTTTTTACCTACCTACCTACCTACCAACCTAAAAATTCTTGCTATGTAATCGGAAACAGAACTATTTTTGTGTTAGGCCTAACATGTAGGTTGTGCCGGATCCAGCAGGAATGTAATCCAGGTTATATTTAACATTAGCTGTTCTGTCATTCGTAAATTACTCGGAAATAACTCTTATCATTCAGTTTCAGTACCACATCACCTAGATGTTTTTCTGTGCATCAAGTTATGATGCGCTCTATATGTTCCATGACTTTGTTTCCAACCCACCTCCACCTGCTGGATCAGAAGGCCCTCTATGTTCCGACCCCTCCTGGTTTACAAATTAGGCCCCGTTATAACCCGGTCACTGGACCAATAGTGGGCATCTAATTTCACTTTTGCAGCTAACCAGGGACAGCAGCAGGGACACATATATGTAACTAAGTAGATAGAACATATTTTATGAGGCTAAATTTATGTTTCAGTAAGCCATAAACATGTAGGACAAAAGCTCACCTGATCTGTTTAAAATTTAAAAAACTGAAATTGACAGATTGAGATCAATATTTGCGTTGGTTTTTCTAATATATTTACAAAGCATACACACTAACATAATATTAATCCTAAGTTTAAGGCAATACAGCCTCATTAATGATTAATGCAATCGATAAGTCCAGAGGAGAGTTTAAAAATAACTATGATTTATGGCCGGTATAAAACTAAAATTGAATATTTAAACATGTATTACGTTTACCGGTACATAAAATCAATCAATTACTAATGCTGTTCAGCGTTGCAGCAATTGACAGAGGTGGCAGGTGCAGATGTACAGGTACACGACAAACTGCATAACACCCCTATTGAATGTGGTTTACCAATGTATATCAAGTATGTTTTACTGTAGCGCATTTTAGCCACTGGGTATACCTAAGATAGCTGGGAGCCCACGGGCTATTTCCTAAGGCCTATAGGCACTATAGTTACCAAACCAAGAGTAGTGGTAGTATAGACCAGCCACATTTTAGGCCATTTAAAAAAAAAATTCATGTTTAGCGTCCCCGCCCGCTTCCGTTTTTTAGGCCGCTTCCTTTTTCTTCTTTTTGGAAAAAGGAAGAAATAATGAATATTTGATCTTTTTAGGAGTCTATAATCATTTTGGCCTGATGCATCTTGCCAATACAAACCCGATATGTCATTTCCCGAGTCCAAGTAGGAGCCATTTAAAAAACAAATGACAACCATTTCACCTATTTTTTTAAAACATGGGTTTTTTTTTAATGGCCTTAGCTGAAACTCACACAGATTGGTTCAAATACAAAAACTCAAAACATTACATAAAATGTCAAAACAGCCTTGGACCTCTTCTAGAAATTTGGCGTAAACCTGAAAGCGAACCACAGAAAAAACCCACGTCGCCTTAGAGTTAGGTCATGGATCAACGGTGTACCAGTCCAAAGTTCGTACCATTTGGATCCGTGATTCCAAGTTCTGTCTAATTTGAGCTCAACATAGCAAATTCATTAGTGCATTACAATTACATTGTAGTGAAATTGTACAGTGTACATACCGGGCTATTCAACTAGTTTGGAGTACATTTACCTACTCCAAGGAGGGATACAAATTACTGGAACTTTATGGCTCTGGACCTAGCTGAAGGGCAACCAATTGAAAAGCACTGGTGTACACACACTAACCATTCACAGTGGTATAGGCATGCAGACAGAGAGATTACACAGAAAATATTGAGATTCAGGCATACCAGAAATACCTTCACTAAAATTGAAAGTGGCCACTTTGTTGGGTTTATAAAATCAATTAACTCCCATTCAGATTCGACGCAGAATATTATACTAGTAAGTATAGGCCTGTATACATGCAAGGATTGGGGACCTTTAACTACAGGAAGTAAGAAATCCAGCAGGCATGTTTTTGGAAAAATTACACATTCAATGAGAAAACATGAAAAGCGAAAGTCAACAGACACAGATTTTCTGCCAACCTCTTAACCCCTCTTATACCCAGCTTAAGGTTTATGAAAGTCATATTGTGGTATGCTTGTTATTTATCATAATACATGAATATACATGCAACGGGCCTAAAATACAGTACATGTACATTCTATCCTGCACGTATGTATACACAATGTATGTACATGTATGTATGTGTGTACATGTACGTACTTTACATGCATTTACTATATACAGGCATTCAGAAGCCATTTGAAAAAGTACAATCTCATGGGGTTATAACTACAAGAGATTTGCTCTAGTAAAAACCCTGGAAGTGGTCGCATAATTACCACTGTACTTTATTTGTTTGGCATAGGACTGTACAATTAGAAGTCACTATTCAACATGATTTTTGCATTATTGAAAATGATATCATTTGAAAGCTATTAAATAACAAAGGCAAACCTACACACTTATCACATCAACATTTAATACATTTTTCTCTTAACCCTTTAGTTAAAACTCAGGCCTGTTTTCGAGAATCCGATCTAATTATATATCATTGGAAAGTTAAGTTTCTTCAGCTTTCTGATGATGCCTGCTCAACCTAAAGAGGGCAGCAGATGCGACGCTGCAATTGATTTTATTCATATGGTCCGGTATACTGCAGGGCTGAGTTTAAAGGGTTAAGGGTGAATTAAAGCGGACTTAACCCATGATACATATCTAACTAGGAGTTGAAATTTGAAAATTCTGGCTGTCCGAAGACACCCCCCTTCCCCATGGCTAACAAAGTTTATGGGTCTTACCTCTCAAGATTGGGCAGATCATGGCAAAGGCCTGTACCGGTCCACAGCGCACGTACTGGCCCAGGGCAAGCTCCATCAACAGCAGTGGGATGCCACACAGTACAAGCATGATGAAGTATGGTATGAGGAAGGCTCCTGTTAGTGGATAGCAAAGATGATTTCATCGTTAATTGTTATTAAAACAAACTATCTTTAGTAGTAATTAACTAGAAGGACCACTCAGTACAGCGCAAGTACCTCAGCCACACAACGTTGATTATAAACAAATGTGACCCACCCTGCAAAAATGAGTCGCTAATTGTCGCAAAACCTTTATTTTAGTTATACATGTATTATTTTTAATTTATCTAAGGATTTATACACATTATAACCTAAACTGTTTTGATAACCTTTTATCAAAAAATGCAATAGGTGTCCAACATATATTTAAAAAAAGCTGGTGTTGCACTCTTTCCAGCCAAATATAAAACAAATAAAGTTTTCGTCGACATGAGTCTCAATTTTGCAGAGTGGGTCACAAATAGGAAACTCTCACTGAAATTTAGGACCTGAATAGTCAGGCTTTCTAGCAATGTTCTCTTAAAACATCTTTAGTGAGCCTTTGCTATTTATACCAAATTCTGTAACGACTCCAAAGTGAATTAGTGCCGATTCTCAATACTAAAATGTACTTATAAATCTTATACATGTAATGTATTGTGGTTGATTTTCAGAACTAAGTACTACTAATAAAATGTACGAGTATACATATAATAAGGCCATGTTGTTGTACACCAACACACACCATAAATACTAACAATACAAGATACAGTACTAACAAACTTAATCAAATACAAAATAAATACCCTTTGATCTAGCATGTCAATTGAAATCCGATCTAGGAAAATCCTTTACATGCTGGAAAAATCAGGAATGTGTGTTTTTTTAACAATTTACAATTTGAAAAGGAGCTATTATTTGGTTTCCTTTTTTCCTCTACGGTTCAAAACTATGAGCAATTCAATTTCGGATTTTTGCGTAAACAAGTTTTAGAAAATCCGGTTTGTGCAAGGTATACTATTTTATAAGGCTAAATATTCAAGAAAAATGACATGACTCAATATATATCTTTTGTATACATTTAAAACATTACTCAACAATTTGGGGGTTTTTTTTGGGGGGGGGTAATATTGGCTAGGTAAATACATTTTATGTTTAAAAACAAAATTTCCATAAAAAAATAGTTTTGGAACTATTTTTCTAATTTTCTCAAAATAGCATTTTGCGACATCCGATAAGTCGCAACATAATTTATTTTTTTTAAACCTGCAATCAACAATTTTTATGTATGTGAATAACAAAGAACATATGCCTGGTATTGAGATGTACATGTACATGTATACACAAGAAGTATAAAACAAACGGTGCTTCACCCAAATCAGACAAAATGAACTTCCATAGAATTCTCCTAGTTTAATGGTCAACAATTTATGCATACCGGTACATGTACAGTGATTGTAAGATTACAGGAGATAACCGGTATGTCCATATGTACCTAAAGTATGTACACAAATATTGGCTGGTACATGTACATTAGGTACATAGTCAAAATATACCTAACCTTGTGATCTACAGGAGAGCATACATCGTAGTAGAAGGAATTGCAGTAGTGCTATAGTGTACAAAGTCTAGTGAAAATCAATCTGAGATAGTAAAACCTGTACAACCATTATTGTGGTGTAGTAATGATCATGATTATATTTTATTTTAACTAGACAGTGTATGGGCTAGTATGCTTTACTGTGAAAACAAACAATAGTGCAATGTTTGGTTAGACTGTTCTTTGGTTCACTAAGGGCACAGTCTACAGTATGTCAAAATGTCAATGTTGTAACATGACCGACTGACAATAAAGTTTGACTGATACTATCAACAAAACACAGCCTGAGAAAAAACCTCTCAAGTGCATGGGTGTTTCCATAAATTAGGGTACCAATTTGTGACGGTGTCCCCTCTTACGTTGGGAAATGTACCACCTACATTGTAATTAGTTCTAATTGTTTACAGTATTTGCAGTCGTGTTTGAATCAGAATCAAAAGGCAATACAAACATTTTTATATTAAAAACACAACAATATTATTAGGAGTCATAATAATAAAATAATAATGGATCCATTTCACGACGTAAGAGGGGACACCATTAGAAATTGGTACCCTAATTTATGGAAACACCCATATGCACATTAGCCTAGCGCTCGTTTTTTCATGAACCAATTTATCATTTAATAACCATTGCCACTAGCTAATAATTCATTTTGACAATAACAAAACTGCAGTATGCATGGGTGATGTTTCCTCAGAGAAAATCAATTCAACATTTAACATTATTTCTCGATCAACAGCAGTGACGAGAGCGCGGCTCTGGTTGTCACTACTACCGCTAAGATTTCCAATCTCACTGAGACCGTCCGGTCTAAGACTCATGGGTTCCAATGCCTGAAGAGCTTTGAAAAATGCTACAAGGACCAGATGATGAGGTCACATTCCACTGACAACCAGGTTCCTGCCATTAGAGAATCATACAGGTCGGCCCTCCCAACAAGACTCTGAGGCGTCCGTTGTTGGTGGCATGAAGGGAGAGGGGCATGGGAAAAGAATTCATGTGCAAGAGATTCTCTCCGGACATCCACCGGAGCAGTATGTGTGTCAATTACCCTAAGGCCAAACAAAATATATATTCGGTCTCTGGTCAGACCAACGTTCCAAAATTGATGCGGCTATGCATTTTTTTTTTAATTGTACAGAGAAGTTAGGTCATATTTTTTTTCTGTACTGCTATGCCTTGGTGTCCTTCACACCTGATTGGTCCCTTCACATTGGCCTGAAATGCAGCTGGCATGCAGTATATGTCACATTCTTGCAAAAACTAGGCATATAGATGGCGCTGTTTTAGCGGAAGTGGACAATTTTAAAGAAAAAAAACAATGACGCGCAAGGTCTAAATCGAACGCGCGCGCTGACCAGAGGCCGTATATATATTTTGTTTGGCCTAATCAGCACTGACTTTAAAATCAAGAACCACAAGGATTCTTTTGTTTACCTTTATTTTTGTGTTTTCTGCTAATACTGTAGTGTATTGTAATAAATTAAGATGTATACACAATGTTTTACTGTCAGAATTAATTGGAAGTAGATTACATCAGTCCTAAACATACATTTCCTATTAGGCCATTAAAAAAAAAAACATTTTTAGCGTCCTGCTTTTTAGAAAAATTAGGAGGTCCTTTTTTTTCTTTCCTTTTTTTTTTTAAATGGCCGCCATCAGCCCTTGTTCTAAGATATTTAATAGGCATTACGTGTTTGCTTTCGAGCATACTCATTTAGGGTATAGAGAGAATTTAATTTAAATGCGAATCCCAAAACAAAAGCAAAGAATATTACACAAATTTACTTAGCTTCTACTCAGGCCAGTTTCTGTTTTTTGCAAAATGGCCGTCAGCTTTTTTTAAAATAGCGGCCTCAAAAAAGGAAGCGGGCGGGGACGCTAAACATTAATTGTTTTTTAAATGACCTTATCTGCACAATTATCAAAACTGAAACTTGGTCATAACGTGACAAATACTGGTACAAGGTACAATGAGCTGGATGAGTAATTTTACAATTACCGTATAATTTTCATTTATTGTCTGCCGTATGCACGCACTTATAACTAATTGCAAAGCGCATTGGTCATCTTTGAACTGAAAATATTTTACGAGCAAAAACTACCAGTATTAAAGACACAACTTTTATTATGGGTATATTCTTAAAGCCTGGTTTCCATATAATCGCCTTAATCGTCCCGATCGCGCCAATCATCCCAAAACATATGAAAACACTATTGTAGTGGTACTGTTGTAAACGATTCGAACAAACCGGGACGCTTGGATAGGACTGAGTTCTATCCGGATGATTGGGACGATTATATGGAAACCAGGCTTAAGGTTTTTGATCCGGTTCAAAGTCTGATGACTGAGTAGGCTATGTCAGGACTAGTAAGGACCAATGTTGGAACTGGAGGGGGTTTTTAAGGGGAACACACGGAAGTGCTATTCCAGGAGTGAAAGTTTGAAGGGAACAGCGTTCCTGGTCAGATTTTGACAATCTAATTAATGTCCCTTTTGGTATTTTTTCCGTATACATTGAACACGGATTTGGGTGAATTGATATATTGGAATCGATAGCTTATTCAATTC
>JAVCKS010030560.1:0-11130 GCA_032273685.1 Pteraster tesselatus | reverse complement strand
AGCAATGCTTGCGCCCTAGCAACGCTTGCGCCCTAGCAACGCTTGCGCCCTAGCAACGCTTGCGCCCTAGCAACGCTCGCGCCCTGACATTGCTCGTGTCCTGACAGTGCTCGTGTCCTTCTAATATCAACGATGGATTGTCAGCAATATTGTCTTTAATAAATATTTTCTCCTTTCACCAGATTCGCATCGAGCCGCCTTCTACCGTTCCCAAGACCATCACCCTAGTCCCCCAACCTCCCCCGACAGTCATCCAACCCCCCGCCCTGTCGCAAATCAACCTGCTGACCCCGCTGCGCCACGCCTCCCCCAACCTCCCGCCAATACCGCCGATGCCCCGCCTCTCCACCCCTCCCCACCAGTCCCAGCCCACCCAGCTCATAGCCACCCCGGCCTCCTGCGGGCCTATTACGTCATCGGCGTTGTCGTCATCGGCGTCGAGCATACAGATCAACGTCACACCTGGGGGCGGGCCCATCAGGAGAAGGACGAGCGAGAAGTATGGGATTTCCCTGGGAACAGGTATCCAAGGTCTTCACAATTGTTTCCTCGCTTTTGTACAGTAGCAGTTCTAACTTTGGAGACACTTTAGCGAATTAGGTCATGCATGCAGGCCATGAGAATCATTAACTAAACAGCATGTGTCCAGGGAGATTACCTGGCTTCATGTAGAAAACAATGTGATATGTCTACCACAATTGTCATATTTTGGATGTGTGGATTATCCTCACACCAAATTTTGTTCAAACAGCTAAAGGTGACCTTTTGATAACAATTACTTCATTATGTGTAGGAATGTATGTTATGACTTACTGGTGATTATTTGATGGAGTTCGTAATAAAGCATTGCAGCATAGGCCCGGAATTGATGCACAGACCTATGGTTTATGGACATTGAATGCTCACATAACTCAAAATAAACACACCTGCTAGATATCTGCTTTATAGCTCGAACGTTTGCAATTATCCAAGATAAACTACTGCCCAAAACAAGTACATAGAAGTTTGAGTTAGTTCCCCAACAGAATGAGTTTTTTCACCATACCAGTACGATAAATCATTAGGACAGTACACTATTACTAGTCTTGTACACTATTTTCCTACAATAATGTTTCCAATAGAGGGCACTAGATAGCTGGATCAGTATTCTTAGAATTCATGGATTCTGTATGAAGATCGACCTCTATAGTTGTATAACCGTAAAACAATTGGAAAATTCTGGACTGCCCCTGTAATGTAATGCATGCACCAAACACGAAGGATGACGTTTATTTCTGAGAGAAGGCGGTTTCTATTCCATTGCAGAAATCTACCGCAACGCCGACTTTTACAAGATGGCGGACGTGCGGCCGCCGTTCACCTACGCCGCCCTCATCAGACAGGCCATCATGGACTCGCCCGACGTGCAGCTGACACTGAACGAGATCTACAACTGGTTCACGCGGACGTTTGCGTACTTCAGGCGGAATGCTGCAACTTGGAAGGTATGGGAACGAAAGGAGGAGGAGGAGGAGGGAGTGTCTTAGCCCCCCCCCCCCCCCACATTGCCTTAAATGGAATCAATAACTCATGAATTATTACTGTTAGATAATAATTCATTTTTACAAGAAAATACTGCGAAATAACGTCCGTAGAGGGATTTAAAGTTATTAAAAAAGAGCAAAACCCTAGCAAATGATCAATTTAATGATCAAGGTGAAGTCAGTCTAATTTCACACAGTCTAATCTTAATGATAATTCATTTAAATTTCAGCTATATTATGACCTATTGCTACCAGGTTCCTTACATATAAGTGTTTTTCTTGGGTGGTTCTTCCAACAGAATGCTGTACGACACAATCTCAGTCTACACAAATGCTTCGTGAGGGTTGAGAATGTCAAGGGAGCCGTGTGGACCGTGGACGAGCTGGAATTCATGAAGAGACGGCCGCAGAAATTAAGTAGCTGGTAGGTGTGTTTGTTATCTTAAAAAGTTGATCTTACAAGTTGAACTCTCATCCTAAATCTTGTAAAACAAACTTTTTGTGAAATGGACGGTAGGGTGCCACAAGGTTGAAATAATAGAATGTTGTTAGATCAAAAGATACAAAAGTTAGTTCGGATAAGTTTATTTCCAGTGACTTGTGTCATGCACAGAAGCACTCCCTCTACCACCCAGAAACTGCAAATAGTTTTTTGTCACACATTGGGCATTTGACCCCACCTGACCTTTAGGAATGGACATTGCAGAATACAGAGAGGGGAGAGAGAGAGAGAGTGCTGCCACTTGCAACAAAAAGAAATTATTTTCTATGTCCTTTATGAATTATTGCTGCCAGCCATTACCCCGCAACCCATTTTGACAAGAAAATACATTGTAACTATCAATGGATGGATCATTTGGTGTCATACATCATTTTAAAGCCAATACTGAGATGAAATCGGTCTGAAATCGGACAGTACATCTCTAAACAGCACTCCACTGTATGTTTTTTTTTTATCTTGTTGATTACAATGTTGATTACATTTGCAGTTTAACCACACCGCCATCTACTCCTACTACGCCCACCACGCCTGCTAGCCGATCCCACGACATCCTCATGAACCCATTGCCTCTCAACCTCGAGTCGCCTCAGGTAATGCTGGGTCCAGTAGGGGAAAACCTAGAGTCGCCTCAGGTAATGCTGGGTCCAGTAAGGGGAAACCTAGAGTTGCCTCAGGTAGTGCTGGGTCTAGTAGGGGAAACCTAGAGTCGCCTCAGGTAATGCTGGGTCCAGTAAGGGGAAACCTTGAGTCGCCTCAGGTAATGCTGGGTCCAGTAGGGGAAACCTTTAAAGCAAGTCGCTCTTCTCCAGCCAGGGCGTAAATTGTCACACGATATTAATGATGTTAACCAACCCACCGGCACCTCTGTGTTTTATGATTGTTGGCTTACCAGGCAAGCAGTGCCTCCGGTGGTGCCTTGCCGTTGCTGAGCGATGCCGCCGCGGCCAGCTCTATCACCGTCGAACAATCCAACGGGGATGAGGTGTTTGAGGTGGAGACGGTGTCCCTGGAGAACAGGATGGAGCAGGACGAACCGGAAGACCTGAGTGAGAGGTACGCCTCCCTGTGGGAGATTGTTCTTAAGCTAAAGATAGACTAACTCTGTATCACATCCACTTGCTCACGAATGTTCGGCATCTATCTAGTATATGGGTCATTCCATCAAGTTGAGCCACGATTAGTGACGGTGTCCCATGTTACATCTTGATATAAAGTACCACATGTATCCTTTATTGTGAGTGCATCTGCAATTGCGTTCAAATCAGAAAAAAACTGAATGATCATACTTTAAATATTGAAATGAGCAGTATTCATTAGGAGTCGTAATAACAGGATAATAGATAGTAAACTTAACGACATAACAGGGGACACCGTCACTAATCGTGGCTCAACTTGGTGGAATGACCCATGTGACCCGCTCTGCAAAAATGAGTCTTATGTTGCCGAAAACTTTATTTCAGTTATATGTTTATCTGGAAAAGATTTCAACACCAACTTTATTTTGATAAATGTTGGACCCCTGTTGCATTTTTCATTTTTTTAACAGAAAATTCTAGGTCATAATGTGTGTAAATCTTTAGGTAAATTATAGTGTAAGGTTTTGCGACACGCGACTCATTTGTGCAGAGCGAGTCACATATGTATTCTGATTTTTAAGGAGTTTCTAAGGAATTATCCTTGGGGTGTCTCTTCTAATATAGACAAGATCTGCCGACCCGAGTCAAGCTGGTGTCTTCTCGGTTCAACAACACGATGGACGATGACCACATCAACGAGGATGAAGATGATGAAGATGATATTGACAATGAGGTGGCGGCCGAGCCGAGGTACGTGACGGCCGGACAAGGTGATGAGGATGATGACGACACTGCCTACGATCAAGCTCAGTTAGAGAAAGAGACGCGCTATCTTAGAATCCAGCAGGAGCAGACCATGAGGTAGGCCCGTGGGTTACGCTTATCTTTGTAACCGTGATAACCCTTTCATTACTAATCAGAAATAGGTTAGTGGGAACCAGCTATTTAGGTACAAAGCAAGCAACTTACTTGTGTAACTGTCCGTTTCACAAACCAAATTTTAGTTTAGTATAAAAAGTACTCTGAGACAGTGAGGGTGTCTAACAAAAAAAAACTCACAAAAAAACTTATGCCCTTTCCATAGGTGATCAAACCCTAGTGGGGTATTTTCTTCAAAAAGCCGTACTGTCGGTAATTCAGTCCGATTTCACCTTGGGAAAGAACTTTGATCATGTTGCCCTTTGCTAGTGGCTTTATAATGATATATGGCACGAAAAGCATCCTTCCAGATATAGATAACAGAGTTATGGGTGGATTTAGTAACGCTCTCTGTACAGTTGATTTTCAATGGAGAGGTTCCAGCAAGACATACATCAACTATTGACATTAATAATCATTGTATTTTTTTTTAGTGCATTTGGTTGTAATAAACTGTAAAGCTACAAGGCGGCGTAAAGAATGTTTCGATTGCATTTTTGCAGGGCGGACATTTATTTTTTTATTTAAAAACCCTAAACTAGGAGTGCGTCTTATACATGGGTCCACAGTAGTTTCTTGTCGTAAAATGAATTATTGCTGCCAGCCAAAAATTCATTTAGACGAGAAAATAGTTTTTAAGCTACTAACAAGGGGCAAACCTACCCAATTATCTTTAACCTCCATGTATAAATAAAGAGCCCATCGACAGAAGCTTGTTCCTTTCGGGCAATCCTATGGAAGCTGGTTAAAATCTTGGTTTATTTGTTCTTATTATTTGTATTACTGTATTATTGTTAGCTTGTGTCCCCCCCGGAAAATTAAATATGCTAAATTCTGAAAACATGTTCAGGTACATGGAGCACAGTGGTCAATCCTCCACGGAGAGTAGGGAGGAGCTAGATTGTGAGCTTGGTGGTGAGGAGGAGGAGGAGGAAGAGCAGGAGGAAGAGGGGGAGGAGGGTGTTGTTGAGGATGAGGGCGGTGAGATGGAGAAGATGCCGTCAGCAATGAATGGCCAGGTCATGATGGCTGGAGGGGAGGGCGATTCTAGTCAGCTCCATCATCTGGAGCAGGACCAACCCGAGGATCTCAGCCAAGAGTAAGTACTAATAATAATGTTTGAATTGTTTTTACACCCCTGACATCATCTTAACTCCCCGGGGACCATACAGCAGATACATGCAGCCAATTAGGCACACAACTGCTAATAATAACATCCAAGCCCTCACACTTACCCATTTATGCTTTCGGGTGGGGAGAAGCAATCGTGATAGTGTCTTGCTTAACCCTTTCAATCCCATTGGCGTCTAAAGGCGACACAAAGAACAGGCATGGATACCAGTCAATGTTGCATGCATTGTACACAAATAGCTGGTTCCCACTAGCCGGGTTCTTAAAGCAATTTGGTACTGGAAGGTTTAAGGACACATACACCAGGACTAGGATTCGAACCGACGTGTTTTCGACTCTACTATCAGTACATCAATCTGATGAGCTGGCGACTGCTCAGCCATGGTACCCAATATTTCAGACTCCAGATTTCTTGTTATTTATTGGTTGCATCGTGGTACTTTCCTTGCCTTCTTCACTATGGGTCCTGAGTCCAAATTACCGCAGTGCCAACGTGTGGTCCCTGCCTAAGTTTCCCCCCCAGCTTCTTGGTCTTTACTTCCACCTCTAGTACTGTAGCTTCTTCTTTAGGCTTCTGATATACAGACCCATGTGGTGACGCATTTACAGAAACAAGCAAATAGCCATTTGGGAATCTTCTTCCCCAGAAAATGATCGTGACGGTGTGTAGATAGCACTGGTTTATGCGGAGAACCAAACATGAATCTCTCTTTGTCACCCTTTAACTAGCAGACACTAACGGAGTGTTGTCCCTTTCCTGAATTGGCTAATTTAGGCCGAGGTACGTGATCTCTGACCCTGACGGCGAGGATGCCCTGACAGTGGTGACAAACGGCCAGGGTCTGATGGAGAATTCGGGTCATGTGATCACGCAGCATGTGACGCATCACATGGCACATCACATGACCCATCACATGGCACACGAGATGACTCATGACATGGATGACCAGGAGGAGTATAATAATGAAGAGTGAGTGTTGGGGAGAGGAGGCTGGGTGGGGATGGGGGTGGAGGCTGGGTGGGGGTGGGGGTGAAGGCTTGGTTCTGGGTGGGGGTGTGGAGGTTGGGTAGAGGTTGGGGATGGAGGTTGGGGGTGGAGGGCGGGGTAGGGCGGAGCTGTGGTTGATTCCAGGTTCGTTGTTGTTCGATCATTAGGTTCTAACCATAGATTCTATAACGGACAACCCTTCACATCTAAAAACCCACTAAGGCCAAACAAAAATTTAGAAAGATTTCTACAAAAAAAGGCTGATTAGCGTATGGTTGTAGCCCCTCCGTCAGGTTGGTAATGTTCTTAATTTCCAACTTCACAGTGGTGAGATGATGATGCAGGCAAAGCTTGGTCGTTACACGTTATCGCAGGAAGACATGGAGCCAGTGGTCATGACCTCGGCTGTCAAAGGTCAAGAGTTCATGGATGCCCACAATCATCTGAAGCAGATTGATGGCTGTCGGGAGTAGTGATGTGACAGGAAAAATCGAACCAAACGAAAGTTTGGTTCGTCCAAAAATGTGGCGATGCCCGACCTTTTGGGAGGGTGGTAAGGAAGGGTGCTTTCGACCTTTTAACAAATGTTCCTGTCGGAGTGCTTCATAGATTTTCCCTCCGTGACTCAGATTGGCGGGCCTCCACCACCACCATCGTTCTAGGTGGTTTGCTGAAGAATGGAGTCTGTTTTTGAGGGGGCTTTCTTTGTAGCAAGAACGATGTCGTACAACAGCGAAAGAACAAAGGTATTTTTTTTTGTTCTGCGGTTGGCTGTGCGTTTGGACCGCAGCCCCAACCAAATCGCTGTCACAGATTGTACAGGTGGCCGAGTGACGCGCGATCACCGTATATTACGCAACTTCATTGATCTTTAACATTTTTTCATGGCATTGCGCCATTATTTTGTACAATTCAATATTTATAAGAATCACTTCTCGAAAATTAAATTTCAATATAAGTATATCTTCCTCTCCAACAAAAATTTCCAAATGTTTTGAATAAGTTGATCGGTGGAAGGGGGCACTAATCACAGCTGTACGTAACCTGATCCACCAAAACCCAGACAAAGTCGCAACATGCAATGTACTGTCAACAGCCCCAAAGAGTTAGTTCCGGTGGACTTGTGTAATTTGGTTTTGTTCCGTTGCAATCGATCATTATATCTCTGACATTTCCCAAAGTTTGAGTTCAGTATAATTAGCGAAAATATGATTTTTCTTGCAAATTCTGAACGAAGTCTGTCTAGAAATGAAGCACCAAAAAAGAGAGTTTGGAAATAATATCACCGATATTGTCCTGTAACGTATCAAGTTTCGTCATTGAAGAATGTATGATGTCATATCATTTTAAAGCTGACATTCTCAAGAAATCAAAAATAGTATATACCGGTACTCTTTTGTTCTTTTGTTTCAACTGTGTCCGGGTTTTGACAGAACAGGTCATAATTAATAAGGATTTCAATCTTGAATGCTGGTAAAATTGTCTGACAGAAGAAATGTATGGCTGCAGCGGACAGAATGTTTTTCGCGATAGTGCTCCCTTAGAACTCTTTGTATAAATGTACTTTATTTTAGGGCGTTTCCATTAATTAACCAAATAAATAATGCTTGTAAATAAAATTCATGTGTCTTTTATATTTGAACAAAGTGCTCGTACCTTGCTAAACCAAATTATCCAATGTATGTCTTTATTTATTGCGATAGCTTTGTACAAAACGAAACAGTTAGTAAAATTTGATAGTTATTTCTCCTTTGTTTTTGTCCTTTTTTAAAATTTTGGTTAATTGGTCACGTTTCAGTGGCCGATCAGCTTGTGTGGTGCATGCCGAAATTGTCGGAGAATTTAATTTTATTTCTATAAATATATTTTTTTTAATGTGAAACATTGTAGGCCTTTTTTCTGTTTCTGGAAGAAAAAAGAAAGTCTGCAAAAGAAAAAAATGTACAGGGCCTTAAAAAAAAGTAATGCCAAACTCAATTTTTTTTATACAATTTATTAGAGTAAAAATATTTTAAAAATGACAGTGCAATAGTAAAAAGCATGCAGGATGTTTGCATTGTAGATCTGCTTTTCAATATAAGTATATTATGTTAGAGCTTGGTGTAATGTGTTCATACAGATCACTGCGCGCTATGCGGTTCTGAAGCCATGACTATCACAACACAATTTTAACGCTTTCAGGTCCAAACAATTAACATTGTGGCATTTCGCTGCTAAAAATTAAGTCAACTACAAGTGAAATGTCCAGCGAATAGATCACGATGCTAAGGCAAGATACAAAAAACAGTTGTTGAGCATCTTTTAATTTTTGAAGTTCAGGTAGGGAGGGAGGTTTTGTTTTGTTTGGGGGTTTTTTTTCCTACTTTTTATTGGGTTTCGTTGACATGTAAAAATATGAAATAAAGACTACTTTCTTCTCAAAATAGTTGTATTTCTTCACTCCAACTCACAGGAGATAAATCACAACTGGGTATTGGCATGATTGGCAAGCCTGTGTGATGCGTGGATAGTTCAGAACAAGATATGGCACTTTGACACTTATTTACTATTAACCAGATTTGTTGCTACGCTTTCGCACTGGCTTTGCTGTACACGTGTTGCATTGAGGGTAGTGCTCTGCTCTTTCCTCCAAGTTCTCCTCGGTACCACAGTGGATGCATAGCATTTCATAGCCAGCAGAGTAGCACGCTCTTTGTATGAGGATTGCAGAATGGGAATGTTCCCAAAGCACTCAAAACACTCAGCTCAGGGCGCACTGCGCATGCGCTGCTTAACAGCGCCAAACTTTGAATGTAAAAAGATAGTTTTGTATGATTTAAAACAAAATTCATGTCGGGCGTGTTTTTGTAGAGTCGGGCGGGGACGCTCAACAATTTTTTTTTTTTATCTGGCCTAATGCAAGTACTACCTGGATGATTCCAAACAATGGCTGGGTTTAGTGAAATTTAATCCTGGGAAGCAAAAAAAGGAGCTGAAATGGACTCCTATTTTCCCCCCAGGTTTCATTTCACCCATTGTGTAAAATCATCCAGGCAGTGTTAGCATTATGGTACATAGCCAAAACACAAATCATGTGCCTCACTGTCTATGCCATGGAGTACTTGCTGCATGGCATCAGTTCCAGTTGCAGTACGGTATCCAGATTATACGTATCCAGATTATACGTATCACGATCAATGGTAAAGCAGATTAGTAAGCTTGAATATCCAGAGTTTCATTGATTGCGGCCATGTGTTCTTTTCCCCCCCTGTGAACACCACGACGTTCACCTTGGCGAACATTGCCGGTGAATTCACTTCCATTGTCAAAATTATTTCACTATAATTGCACGTGTAAATCGCCAATAGGTGGGATTCAGTGATGACTGTTTAGACTCGTACTCGCAACAAAAGTTAGTTTACTTTACAATCTAAGCCAATTCGATAGCGAAACCTTTTTTAATAATTTCTGTTTGCAAGATGTAGTTCCATTTCATGCCGATTTCACCTAGAGAAATAATGGTAATTGTCAAATTGATAATTTGGTAGGTTTTCCCTTGTTTTAAAATTATATATGCCACAGGAAAAAATCTATCCATGGATAGTAATTACAATGTATTTTCTTGTACAAATTTGTGATTGGTTGGTGGCAATATTTATCGTGCCATACATCATTTGGCAAAACATCGCCGGTTTCCCTTCATTTGTTTCCCCCCAAAATTTGTCAGGGTGAAATCAGACACTACATCTTCAAATCAAGGAAATGAGCATCTGAATATGACTGGGCCGTTATTAATTAAAGTTTATTTAAATATAATTTAGACTTCTTGTTTTATGTTGATGCCAAAATTGCAATCGGACACATACAAGTTTTAAAAGCTTCCAACATCAAATGGGCACTTATAGTTAGGCGGCTGTATAGGGCGCCCTCAATCGGTCTTCAGGCGCAGTTCGAGCCTCTAATTCCACATTTTGCATGACCACAAAATTAGACAAAACTGCATTTTTTTTTCATTTTGCTTAGTAAAGCTAGCAATGTAATTTTTCTTTTTTATAAACCGTAGGAAATTCACGGCTTTTTTACCCCCCGTGTCTGTTTTTTTTTTTACTCCGACGTGATCCAAGTGAACAGTTTCCCGAGACCCGGGGTCATGTGTACATTTTTATCATGCACTGGAATGTGGGAACGAATGGGCATTGATATATCAATCGTGTTAATCGCCGGATATAATCACGATTATCAATCAACGGGAACATTAGAATTACCGTGTTTATCTTTACTTTTAGAGTGGTCCAAGGCGGCAAATCACAAACGGGTTTGCTTGCGAAGTTATCCGCGCTTCACATAAGCCTAGAGTTGTCCGCTGTGGTAGGGCCTTTTTGATCGTCACGGTTAGGGATACGTTGTCTACCTCAGCTGCGGTTATAAACACGCCGTAAATCTGTTATATTGTTTACTAGTTTGTATTTTCGTTTGACCTAAATGACGACGGTTTATCATAACATAATGTTGGTTACCACTTAAACATGTTAGATTTAATGTACGCTTGCATCGGGTATTATTTATGGTGAATAACCTTTTGCCATGTGCACCGACGAACACGTACATGTACTCAGTATGTACAGGTACATGTACTCACTACTCAGTATGTACATGTACATGTACATCCTACATGTTGGCATCACTGTATGGTCACCTTTTAGACATCCACGACACTGGTATCCTATCCAAACCACTCCACTACCAAGCATGCCTCGTGGCTAACGTCTGGTCTTTCACCCGGCCATGTAGTAGCTAGCAGTATGTAGGTGCCGTGATTTGCGGTAGGTTACCGAGCGTGCAGTGACGTCATCATACATACTGAGTATACGGTATGTGTTGACAAATTCGTTGGTGTACAGGCAAAGAGTTATTTGCCATAATACATTCGGTTGGCCAGTAGCTGATACCAATCATGGCACTGTAACCAGCAGTTTAGTTGTACCAATCATTTGGCATGACTGGTTGTTTTTG
>JAVCKS010030527.1:0-12365 GCA_032273685.1 Pteraster tesselatus | reverse complement strand
ATCAAAAACCTTTTGTGAAAACGCTTCTAAGCGAGCTTCTAAGTTCTAGCCAACAAGTAAACAACGGCAGGCATTTGGCAATAACAACCATTAGGTAAAAGGAAGGAAGTAGTTGGAAAAACGGAATGTTATTCTGAGCCATGCATAAATTTTGATTATTCAGGATTTTGTGGTCTTTCGATATCTATACCATATCTCTGATACATCAAGGAATACCTCACTGAGTTCTTATTATTATAATATGTGGGCTCGAAATGTACATCAGTAACTGAGAAACATTTTGGTTTGTTTGTTTTCAACTTTGCCTGGTTACAAGTTTATGTTTCTCCGTCTTCCCTGAAGCCTTTTTAACTAGAAATCACCGTTGTTGCCGCCGGATACTCAACCCGAGCCAACGTGACTTGTGCACGGTGGTTAGCCGCGTCCGGTTTCACCGTCACTGAACCAGCTGGCTTTTAGCACGTGTTGGAAATATAAATACATTTATTTATACTTCAGTGTCTGTGTGCTTGAGGCTCCGCGATGTTCAGCGGAATGTATAAACGGACAAGAAAAACAACACAAAAACAAATCTGCCGAATTGACCGCCAAATTGTCGCTCGTTGATGTTACTTAGAATTATGGCGGTTAAATGACGTCCAAAACAAATTACTGTATTTATAAACCAAACCAGAATCGAAACGTAACCCCCTCAACAAAACAGGAAACACAACGATTCAAGTAACTTATACAAAATCAAGTCAATGAATTGGCAATACGCAATGACTGGTCGTCCAAAGGTGATCCTATCAGCCTAGCTTAAAATATCCCTACCAGGAGTATACGCGCGTGTATTATAAAAATATCATGAAGATAACTAGAGCACAATGGACGAAACGTTGGAAACTTTGTATAGGCTAGAAGTTCTAACAGAACCTGAAATGCATGGTTTATTCCGAAAGCCCTATAATGTATTATATTTTATCCTTAAGATCAACACAACCAGACATCTTCCTGCGCAGTCTTATACAGACAGGTGTCGATAAAAGAAGCGGTCTTGGATTATTAGGATAGGCCTATAGGGGGCTTTATAAGACAGGAGCTTCTTCAAGTAAAAACGGCGGATGTTGACCTTCTCTCGCATCCAGAGAGCACTAATTGCCAATATCTTGAAGTCGCACCGCTGTATTGTATTACCGAACTCATCGATGTTGTCATTATTAGATGGAGACTGGAATACGAGATCTTAGGGCTAGACGAGACAATCAAGGAGACTGCGTACTTTCAGAACAGAAATGCCACTCTTTCGGGTAGGTCTTTCACCCAATACGCAGATCGTGGTAACGTTTGTACATTGTGTTATTGGTCGTAGCTATGGAATGGTTTGTCCCGATCAAGTCACAGCAACAGTGTGTTTACACTTAATGCTAGGCCTTACTTATGACGGGTTCCCTGTGTTTCCCTGTTTACGATTACACATGCACAAGCATACCAACCGAAATGAATAGAATGTCACACTGATGTTATTTGAAATCATCTCGAAGGGGAATATAATGCTTGTTCTTCTAAGGTAAGCGACTTTTCAAAACCCGTTTCTCTCTTTTAATCTTCAAAAGCGGGGGTCTGACTGTTGTCTGGATATTCCCTTTCCTCCAATTACACACAAATATCATTATTATCGAATGAAAAATCAATCATGTGAAAAAAAATCGCCGAACGAAAAAAGAGGCGTCTCTGTAATACGATCGCTAGAGACGTGCACACACTTCCGTAACCCAATCCAGTTACACAAAAAACTAACTGCGTTAAAACAGAACCCATGACGTAAGTGTGACGTCAGAGTATCGTTGTTGGCTTGGTTTTTGTATATTTGCTTAGATCGAGCTAGGAGGGCGGTGTCCTGTCGCTGAAGATTGTCCTTTCCGATCGTGAGGCAAATATAGTGGTCGACACAACCAAAATAATAACTGGAGCAAGCACCATTAACCGATTCCTCATCCTGCGCGCCTGTCTCCTTTTTTTTGGTGATATTATTGGACACCTGTAGTAACATCTTAAACCGCGGCGATTCAGCATCTTGAAGAAAACACTCGTGCTGCCGTGGGCGCTTTGTAAGGACAGCGAACGTTGAACAAAAATGATCTCTTTCGTGAATGTTCAATCCGTGTAACCTCATGAGTACAGCGAACTTCAAATAATTTTAAAGATCAGTTCAACTATTTTCAAGGTGAAATTGAACAGTGAATGTTTCGGGGCAACCTTATACTTTGTAACATCCGGCAGTAGTAAGTCTAGCACTGTCCATGTAGAACTTACCGTGTATACAATGCCCATGATGAATATTTCTGACGTACCCGGTAACTATGGGAAAGCTTGCCCGGCGGCGGCGTATTTGGTCCGGTGAATTAAAATTTTAACACAAATAACTTTTAAGTAGTCGACTCGGTCAGTATTCCACAGAATATTATCCAAATTGAACCCGCAGAAGACTTAATGTGGTAAATAGCCGATGTGTTTATACCGCAGCGTAATTCGGTGGATGTGTTTATATCAAGCTGTGACGTATGGCGTTACCATTGGGATCCGTGAAGTATCCATCTAAAAAACACAAAAACAGTGTATATAAAGAAATGTGTAGGTTTGAGAACCACGCTTTGTCTTTAGGTGTTAATCTCCTGATCGTTGCCAAGTTGTTTCCCCGAGCAAAGATGGAAATCCCTCTTAACGAACAGAGTGTCCCCATCGGCTACGGTCTTAAAACAGTATTAGAATTGACAATTAAGGTTGTTTGTTACTCGCTGTATGTTTAGGCTTTAAAGAAAATATTCTCGTAGTATCAGCGTCGCAGTACATCAATTACAAAATCACACAAGTCCTCTGTGTACTTTATGTTTCAAGTTTGAAGCGTATCAAGAATGGAGAAGTGTCTCATAATACGTAGGTTACAAAATTTGGCGAGAATTAAAAGAAAAAGTAAAAAAAAAAGAAAAAACGGAACAGCTAAAAGTCAAGTTGATCTGACTGGGAGTTGAACCTTATTGGTGATCCACATTCTTATAACATTTCTTCTTCTTTGCAATAATTTTACAAAAGTTGCTGAATATACCACCATTTAACCCACCGGTTTCCTTGTTGTTCGATCCCCATTCGAGTTAAATCTAACCAACACGATTAACGTTATAACCATTATGAAGTAGTCATTTTACAAAAATTTATTTCGACATTAAAAGCATACATCAACGCCGACATAATAGAAATAAATAGAAAAATCTTAAGATCATTTGACCGAAGGTCCGGCTTATATAAGAACAGCCAAGTATCACGACCCTGACTGGATCGCACTGGTCGAAACGTTGATAAACGGTTCTAATGAGAACCGGAATATAGGGAGTTTTCTGAACGCTCCACGATTGCTAACATGCGAAGCTATGTAAACACTTGTTATTTGGTAAATATATATTTTTAATATTAACCTATTAACGCCCAGGCCCAAGTGGTTATATTATTGATGTGATACTAATGATTTATCTGGTGAAGTGCATTGCACTGTGGTTAGGTGGTAGGCCTACTAAACCGGTTGCAGCATAATGGAAAATGGAACAAAATAGAACATCACTTGGCCTCCCCAATGTTTTAAAAGAACACGAAATATATTTAATTATGTACTTTTTGGTTTCAGACTGATGACACTCTCACAAATAATTTTGAAGATTAGTGGTGCCAGCTAATGTTCATTAAATTCGTTTCATCAAATGTTAAAATAACGACATAGGTCAAACCTACCAAGTTACTAAATCAACATTTCAAATTATTTCCCAATGTGAAACCTGTCTGCAATCCCACAGTACATCGATATTAGTAGAGAGGCAGTGACTGGGATGATGGCAAAACGACCCCAAACATTATTCCACCAATCTATTGGTAAATGCTTTTTGTTTATATAATGTGCATTGTTGACATTGGATGTTGAATTTTCAAAAAGGTAAAAATAATGAACAGAATTGCTGTTTTCTCCTACATATAATGGTCCAGCCGATATGTGTAAGAATTATATACATCGCAAAATATTCTTATATCTATTTACTTCGCGCCTGGCGTTTACGTCACAATAGCGCTACACATGTACCCTACATAGAGTACGAAAATAACTTTCCTTTGTCCTTTGTCAACAATCAGTCGTGGTTGCCATGACTATTGGTTCTAAACATTGCAATGGAACGTCATCCCTTCTGATACTCAATTATTAAACAAATTAAATAGAATATAACTCAGAAAGAACTTTTCATATTGGCATTGCGGCTTTTTAAATAAGATATGCGAGGCGATCTGGATTTTAGATTGAACGAGGATAAAGCTAATGAGCATGCGCACGCACCCTTGTTTACTCTAACGTCTGCATAAAATAATAAATGTAACCATAGTTCTAAATCGCCAGACTTCGCTGTCATTTATGAGCTGTTGGAAGAAATAGACAACAAGACAATAACTTCGAGTGAAGTTAAATATCTTTGGTTAGAAATCTAGTGACATTTCGCTCGGGGAGAAGTGAAAGGCGACGCGCTAGAATGTTAACACCCCCGCCAATATAGTTGGAGATTCAAAGCGATGATGCTCAAGCTGTGAAGATGGATAGGACAAAAAGTGGAAACAGCGTCAGACTTATTGAGAAACCGGGAGATGCGATTGCCGTTATGTGACTCGCGTCTCTAACAATAGAGAATTGCGACAATAGTGTGTATTTAATGATGGCGCATGCGCGCATCACTGAAGCAACTGCTAATTATATCACCACACATAAGCGCTGTACAGACTATAACATCTACGCGTAATGTTCGCTACCCGTTACAAAATTACTCATGCATTTAATACATACTGAAAGATCTTTGGTTGCTGTTAAAATTATAAATAACTGTATTATATATAATAGGCAGTTTGTTAAACATAACTCGAACGCAATTATTTTAATCTATGTTCGTTTCCTGCCATTGGTTTACCTACCCCCAGCGATGCATGTACACGTAGAAACATAAAGACTGCACATTTTAAAACGATTACAATAGTCACATAATCTAGAAATACGTCTGTCGTAGAGCGTATAAATTAGGTCTTCCTCCGCTCAGGATTGCCGTGGTCGAGTTGGCCTTTCGGTCCGGCGACCGGACCACCATATCACCGTATTCCACCATGGTGTAGGACGATTCCTGCTCCATGTTACTCATGGACATGGCGCGGCGAGGCCGCCGCTGTTTGTCCCACCGTACGGGCTGGTAGCGCCTGGGCAGGAGGTCGCACAATATCTTGGCGAAGGCACGCTTAAAACTCCTACTCGTAAAGGCATAGATGGCCGGGTTGAGCGCGCTGTTTGCGTACCCCAACCACGTCACTACGGGGAATGTAATGTGCGGATTGACGATGCAATCCAAGCAGATTGGAGCCATGACGTTGACGACGAAAAACGGCAGCCAGCACAGAATGAACACTCCCATGACGATACCGAGCGTGCGAGCCGCTTTGTGTTCCCGGTTCATACCGGCTAAGATGGACTTCCTAGCGGCGTGGGCGGCCGCCTTCGCCCCGCCGCTGTGCCCGCTTCCACTGCCGCTGGACGAACAGCCCGCGGCGTTCTTTGCGATGTAACCGTTCTGATAGCCGGCCGCTTGGTGGCTGGTCATGGTTCCACCTCTGTGTATTCGCATGGACATAGCCGCCTTCTTGGTCCCGACGCTTACCTTCCTCTGTCCGCTTCGAATGATCCGAACCTGCTCGACAGCTGTCCGGTAAACTTGAGCGTACATGAAGATCATAAGGGTGGATGGGATGTAAAAGGATATGCAGGACGAGATAATTAGGTAGGTGGGATCCTCCGGGAACACGCAGTCCGTCTCCGGTCTGTCGAGAGGTTCGACGGCGTGCCACCACGCTATGCATGGGAAGGAGATGAGAGACGAACATATCCAGACGAGGGCTATGAGTAGTGCCCCGAGTTTCTTGGTCATACGAGATGGGTAGCTCATCGGCCTAGTGATGGCCCAGTATCGATCCACGGCGATGACGCAGAGGTTGATGATGGACGCCGTGCAGGCCAGGATGTCGATGGCGTGCCACACATCGCACCAGGTCCTACCGAAGACCCACTGGCCGAAGCGCAGCTCGTTGTAGATCGCGAACGGGATGACCGTCGAGCCGATGATGAAATCAGCGCAGGCGAGCGAGGCAATGAAGAGATTAGTGACGGTTCGTAAGCACCTCTCGCGATAGATGGCGAGAATGACGAGCGTGTTCCCGAAGACGGTGAGTACACCGAGACAGGTGAGGAGTGCACCGAGAACAACATCCCTGGCGGTCGTGTCCTCCGCCACCTCCGCCGGTGTCGGTCCGCTTGTAATAATATCCACGATGGAGCGATTGTACACCGGCCAAGAGGTCTCCACCGCCGAACTGAAGTTCATCATGGTTGAATTATTGAAGCTGTGCATCATAGCTGCAGTCTGATTGTACGGCACACTGGTTGACCCTACACCAGACAGCAACGTGTCTGTGGCCGTTACCGCTGTGTAAACGGGTGATACGGCTGTGGACGTGATCGCAGTTTCCTGAGTGACCAAGCTACTACTGCTACTAGTGGAGGACCGACCATCCAGCGCGTGATTGCTGGCCCCTCGCTGCCCAACTATAATGCCTGCAGTGTCTATCTCCTGCATATATGTAGTAGTGGGCTGTGACGTTGTGGTCGAGTCCACCGTATCACCGGTGATATACTGCACCGTCGTCGGGGCGCGTTTCTCGGCTACCGTACCCCGGCTCTCCGCTACGCCCACGTTCTCCCCGGGGAACTCGCTGCTCGTCAACACCGACATATTTCCACGTCAGTTTTAGCGACCATTAAGCGGGACGTATGAAATGTCTTCGGGCGAGCTGGTGAGTTGCTCCCCACCTGGGAACACTATCGATCGGTTTCGTGGGCGATTGTTCATGCAAATACTGATTGACAGCCGCGAGAGTCGTGCCTCGCACGCCACCGAACTTCCCCCCTCTCGTGAGTTGTTAATTCATTGGACTCGCTAAAACGCCACCACCGGTGATAAGGAGAGAACATCTACAGCATCGTTGGCTCTCACAAGATGTAGGCAGGACCAACGCCGCATTAAAAACAACATTAGCCCCAGGGCAAGGCCTTTTGCAACTCCATACCTCCCCAATAATGACACATGACAGTTTAACTCACTTATGCAGTTTTATTTTATGACTGTTTAGTGTTACGACACCAAACACAGGTCATAACATGTCATCATTAAAAGGCATAGGCCTAGTCAAGCCTGATTGTTTTTTCTCCCTGTGTTTTTCCCCCACCTTCGTGGGCCCCTCACGTCGCCCGGCCCCGGAGCTGAAGCTCCCTGGTAGGCCCCTTCATTCATACGGCGCTGGGCAGGACATATAAGATACACCGATAGACCCTGTCAAGGAAGAATACGGACTGCCCCACAAGATGGCCCACTGCTACAAGACGGATGAATTGTGACGTCATAAATTGTTACCTGCTATATGCATGAGTAGGCAAATCGGGGTTGCTTTGTTTCTCACAACATTTCAATAAAAACATGCTGTCCAAAATGCCGTCTAGGGATTAATATCTCCCTGCAAATCATCTTAACAGACATAAACCACATTGTATGGCGATTTACGATATTCGATATTCCCATGGTATATATATTGCAATCTGCGAGGTATTGATTAAGTGGAATGCGACTCGTCTGTATAGTATCGACGGCCAAGCTTCTAGACTTTACCCAAGAACAGACAGACACCTAAGGCTATCAGCCACTCCGATGATAGGCAACAGTATTTGAAATAACAATAAAATTGACCGGGTTCTGAGCAGTTGTTTTGACGTCTGGGTAATACTTGGTTGTGAGGCGATACTTTAATAATGCGTATAGCCTAATAGTTCTCATTAAAATGTCAACGCGAATCCATCTTTTGTCAACGCGCCGTAGCGATTTGACGAGCAAAAACAAATTTTACGAGTAGGCCACACTAAACAAAATACTCGGTTATCGTTTCTTTGATTCAGTATGATGGCGGGTAGGTTTATATTCTAACCTGAATTTTCACCTGAATTTGCAGAAAAATACATAGCAAATGTGATTTCGCAACAAAACAGCAGTAAGGGGGAGCGAGATAGGCTCGTCCATGCTGTTATTAACCCGTAAGTACCTTGATACTCCCTAGTTGCTTTGGGCGCTTTCCTTGAATCTCACTCCGTCTGGGATACATACCCTTGTGGTAAGCTATGACTGCATAACAACCTTCTTTGTAAGGATACAAATGCATATATATATGAATATAGGCCTTATATCACGCAATAAGATACGAGTTTATAAATTATCGCCAAGATGTTTTGTAAAATATCACAAGGAAAAGGGACCGCAACCAGTTGTATTTTTCTACATGGCCTTAGAGGACATTGTTGGGATTATATTGTACAGGATTGCACGAGCCAGAAAATCGACTATAGTATCTAGTTTCGCGGAGAGACAGTTGGTTCTATAGGCTAAAACGACATTGATCGACCAACTGAATTCAGCGGATTTCTCGCGGTGAATGTCTGTGCAATATTTGAAATACCCCCATTTACAACGACGGCCGAAAATTGTACACACAAGTGACTGACTGACATATTGAAGTTATACTATCCGGCGGCCCACGAGAGTGAGTGTCGTTGGCGTCGTTGCCAACAGTTTCGCCATTACAGAACAAACAAACGCGGCACAGATGTGACCTCGATGCTTGGCAGCTGGGCACACGATCCGAGAGAATGGGTCTGTCTTGATATAATCACAACTTTCGAACTAATATTGACGCTAACTTTCTACGAGAAGGTCACTTAACTGCAAAGATGGACGAGGGCGCCCTCAGGTGGCTTCGTCAATGGCGTTTGGTTCAGGATAGTAAAGAGAACGCCCTCAGTAGCGTGAGTTAACCTAATTAACCCATCTCTGCGACGCGACGATGAGAGGAGGATGTACTACTTAGATTAAAATCCTGCTGAGTGAAGGAATGGACTCGTTCGGTTCCCAGGCCCTACACCGTGCTACTTTTATGTCTGATAAAACATCTCGACAAATGGGTAAGTAATTTAGAAGTTATAAATTATATACATGTAGAAGGCCTACTACTACTACTACTACTGCAACTAGTAATATAGGCCTACCAGTAGTTTTTATAAAATTAAATTTCCCTAAGTTTGCAGTCGCAACATTGACACCTGTCGATAGGTTCGGAGGCTATCAATTATCAGTGACAGTGTGGAGCAATACTCAGGAATACCCTTCCACAACGTCCCTTAATATCTAAAAATACTTTTGTACCCATGCCTTCACATCAGAATGATGTCAATTACTGGCAATAGACCTAGTAATATGCATAGTGGCCATCTTAGAGGGCAAACCCTTTATTCTGTTGAGAATATGCACGAGCGGACCTTTTGAACGTTTTTGTCACTGAATTAAAAGATAACCTCTAAGATTGCCGCTATGCATAATGTCTATAACCCTGTAAATAAGCTCGCAGTTTCCATGTGCCATTTTGAATGTAAAGATTGATCGAAGGTCATCATTTAGGAAACACTCCTATTGGATGTACCGTTGTTTTGGTAACGCCACCAACGGTGTCCTCTCTGCTCTTCACATTCAAAATATATACCACTTACTAGATGGAATCTGCAAACTTGCGTATAAGCAGGGTATTTTTTTCAATCAGGAAAAAAGTGATGGTTGAATTGCCAATTTTTTCCATCTAAGTGCTGACCAATAAATTTACAATGCTACTACTGGTGCTCAATCATATTTCATATTTCTTAACAGAACATGATCCTGAATTGGAATATAGAGTTAAAAAAGGTAAGTTGCTGTTAATTCTTAATGTCACAATCCATAGAATCTGAACATTACTTCAACAAAAGCCCTTGGACTGTTATTGAAAATATGCCTTGATCGTACTACTATATACACCTGCAAAGGATAAGAACTGCAGTAAAACAGTATGCTGTTATATTCACAAGCATATTGCTAATATGTGACTGTTCTCACAAAGCCTGGACGAACGTTTCCAATTTTTCTTTGCGGTGATAATCTGTCTAGTAACCCTTACCCCTTGATTTGTTCCAGTGACGGACAAGTTTTCGGAATGTATGCAGATCATAGCTAACGAACCCTCTCTGGCACTGTTCAGAATTCAAGAACATATCCGCAGGTCGCTCCCCAAGCTAGCTGAGTGTAAGGTACGGGCAGTATTAACTTCAATCTTTTATCTCGAGATGTTGGTTCAAATTCTGCGTGTTTCCGTAAATATATACCGTCCAATTACGGAGATACTGAATCGTGATAATTGTGTCGGTTTGCACTTTGTTTAAACTGATATATGGCGGGGAAATCCATCCATAGATAGTTGCAGAGGTTTTTCGTAGCAAAGTGAAATATTGCCTGGGTGCAATCATTCATTTTCGCCGGGGAAAATACTTCGTAACTACCGATGGATGGATTTATTTTGGTGTAAACCACGCAGTTATCCATTCATCATTTAAACAAATATTAAGTAGAAATCGGTCTGGAATCGGACAGTATCTTGAACGGACAAATCTTATGAGTAAAGGAATTGTTGGAACTATATTTGGAGTCCAATAATAGCATGATTGTTAGATTGATAGGGTCTTAGAATGACCTATGTTCTGAACCGTTTTGTTTGTTGTTTCGCCAACAGATTGAACTCAGCCAGACCCAGCTGCTAGTACAGGGGGCTTACTATGACCTGGACTATGCCATCAGGTATTGAACGCTACAAATGTTATTGAATGTAGACAAACTACAACCAAGCAATAAAATAAATTCAGTCTTGTCAAAACTCCTTTGGGCTAGACAGAACTGTACTGTGAGCTAGCCTTCTTCTTCATGTGCTATCAATTGAAGTTTCAGTTGACCAAGTTTTTACCCCACCACAACGATCTGGATCATGGGCTCATTATTTCGTCCATCAACGCTGGAACGTCAACTACAAATGTTTCCTGATTTTGATGTTACTGGTGCATTTTATACTTTATATTTTCTGCCGAGTGCTGACACTATTTCTGCATGATTTCTTCGTTTCTTCCAGGGCAGTCAGCGATTTACAGACAAGCAACGAGTCCTTCAACTCCATCGAGATGATGATGAAGGAATGCATTATCAGAAAGAAGAAGTTGAACCTTGCGGCTCAGGCTGCTCGGATGAATAAAGTCAGGTGGGTTCTTACCGTAGAATGTTAACCTTCTGCCGTCCAAAATAATATTGGTATATTTGCAGTAAACACTGCTTGATTTCCTTGCGTTCTTGGTACTTTTTTTTTTATATATTATTTTATACAATGTTGGGTTGTACAGCCCATACAAATCACTAACAGTGCGGTCAAAAATCAAATCGCCAACTTCACAATACAATTATGAGATGTCACAAAAATAGTATATAACATGTTGGAGTAGAAGAGAATACCATTTTCGTAATTTGTTTTTGAGACTTATTTTCAAAGTTTTTAATGATGAAATATTAACACTCACACCATAAAATGAGCTGATACAAAACTGGACATTTCACTACCAATTTGTTTCAAGAATGAGGCTAGTGCGAACCAGCTGTATGTGTATAATCCAAGCAATGTTGACTGGTATCCATGCCTATGCTTTTAGTCGACGATGGTATTGATGGGGACATTTCTTCCAAGTCTGTGTACCTGTCTACTTCAGTGTCTAACATGCGTTAAGGTTTGGTTTATCTGTTCTTTGTACTAACAGTAAGGAATCGCCACCTCCAGCCCATCCTAGTGATGATCGCGATGAGCCTGCCGATGTGGACTCCCCCAAGACTACGTGATGTCACTCACTGAGCCGTGGGCGGTTGGTCGGTACAGTGGCAGCATTGCCGGCCGCGGTTCATTGTCTGGCCTAGCCGACAATCCCGATACTTTGTGGTCAATGTGGCAGTCTCTTCACTGCATGGAGCCCCCCTGACGGAAGGCAACAGAACTAAAAACCCTGTAAGTTATTGTTATGTTTCGAGGGCAAGTATGTCCCCTTGAGAGCAAGTACCTGCCCCTTGGGATCAAGTACGTGCCCCTGGGGGCAAGTACCTGCCCTTGGGATCAAGTACGTGCCCTTGGGGGCAAGACTGACCTCTTTGCTAATATCACTCCAAGTTATAACTATTTCACTACTAACAAAGGGGTTACACAGCCCATGAACTTGCAACTGGTTATGGAACATCTACTGTAGATACCTGCATTAGTCAGGGAGATACCTGCATTAGTCAGGGAGATACCTGCATTAGTCAGGGAGATACCTGCATTAGTCAGGGAGATAC
>JAVCKS010030496.1:0-12370 GCA_032273685.1 Pteraster tesselatus | reverse complement strand
TTACTTATTTAGTTTAACATAACACTAAACATTAAAATAAGGCAAACTTGTACTTGCCATTGTGATTGATCTTTAATAAGTCTTATTTCGGAGGTACTGTATAATGATAAAACGGCGCGCCATAGGGTCGGGACAATCACCGTATATAGCGCCGCATAGTGGTGCTACTATTACAAAAGTGCGCATTGACTGAACTGAAGGCTACTGCCAAAAATATCGATCGTCAACCTGCTGCCACATCACCGTACCGGCAGGGGGCGATCCACGGTCTGCCTAGTATTGGTGCTGGTGCAGGCAGATTTCTTTTTCTAAATTAAAATTACGTTAGTTTCTGTTCTGTAAATTTTAAATCATGGCTGAGGCTGAAAGTACTGCAAATAGTTATCCTGAAATTGTCAGGTTCATCCCAAGTTCGGAAAAGGATAGGTAAGCAATGATAACTAGCTAGCAGCACTAGCCGGTTAGACCGGTATGATCGCGACGCGAGACCGGCCTCAAGCCTTGTTTACATTGCGACGCCCCCTTTGGCTTTCCTTTTGGCCAGAAAATTAAGATGATGAATTGGTGGCAAGGTGAGTACATGTACCAACTATACCGTTGGTGTTTATCACTACCAGTACAACATGTATATTAAGAAGTGTAATTAAAAATGAGGTGGGAAAGAAGACTATTATTAAAATGATACTTTTGATTATGAAAATTTCCCCAATGCCATCTTGCAAATTATGCAATTGCAATTTATTAGGATTTGGCAAAGTGTAAGCCTCAGATCAGCTTTGAAAGAGGTGATTTTACTATGCTTAGTCATGAAATAAAAGGTTTTTGGCACAAATTCATTGTTTTATTCCCAACCTATGCTTAGTTGTAGATTTTTCTTCACACTGTTAAATATTTCAATTTTAGTGTAACAATGATATTTCGGTCATTTTAACGAACACTATTCAGTGGAAACAGCTTGAGAAAACAGTATTATTACTACTACTAGTGCAGAAACTCGTGCAAAACTCTCACACTAGTTATAGACTTTAATGCAATCATGAATATAGTACCTTTAATAGTATCATTTATAAACATTGAAAAGTGCTATAGCATAGCCAGTTGATTGTGACAATGACTATAAAGAAACTCAGAAAGTACTTTCTAAGTTGATGCTGTTTTATTTGCCGCAGGTTTGATAAAATCAAACGTGTGTACAGTGAGCGGTATGGCTCCCAACCTTCATTCTATGGTAGAGCACCTGGCAGAGTGAACCTTATTGGTGAGATTAAAATAATGATCGGGTTGAGTGCCCCAGTGTCGTGGAACTGTATAAGTGAAGAATTTGTGCTTGGGGCAGCAGAATATGCCGTCGTGAATGTATTTCCCACTTGCTGAGCTGAGTGGTCATACTAGTCTTGAAACAAGGATGTAATGGTTTTTATTATTGTTATTATTACATCCTACTATAACTCCCCTATGAAACTCATGGGTTTCTTGGTGATGTGTTTCAGGTGAACACATAGACTACTGTGGTTATTCTGTGCTACCAATGGCAATCCAGCAAGACATCATCATAGCGACGGGTACTAACTCTGACAAGACCCTTAACATGAAGAACACAAACCCAGAGTATAAGTAGGTTTACAGTTTGAATCTGCCTCAATACGTGAATCAAAAATCAAGCTCACCCTTTCAAACTAGAACAGTCTCCATCAATCGGCAGTTGTTTTTGAGGCCGTGTAGTAGACTATAGAAGCCTCTTGCATTCAGAAGGTGTTACTTTACAGGGTCCTGAATGTATTTAAAATCCAGATCTGAATCAATCTCAAAATCTAATGGGTAATTTCTTCTTGGCTCTTAAGCTATTTTGGTTAAAATATGTGTAGTATTTTTTATGTATACAGCTTTTGTGCTGGATATGCAGACACATGTACACTGAAGCATAGGCCTAACCAGTATTCAGCTGAAAGACCATCCACCCACCTTAGCAGTCATGAGTTTTACACCCACAACATGATATGATTGAATATTCTGCTGAAGGCACTCTAGTCACTGAGGATACAGTGGCTTTCTATCAAAGGTTACAGATTGTACAGTGGCATGGAAGGGCAAACATAATGCATACTACTCTCATCTGCATCTAACTGAAGTGGGTTCACATTTGTCGGCACCATTAGGCAAATAAAAAACATTTGGGGAACCGTTCTTTGTAATATAAAGATTCTACCATGTCCTATCTAAGGGAGTACTCCTGCAGTATAGCAGACTACAAGATCGACCCTACCAATCCGCTGTGGCATAACTACATCCTGTGCGGCTTCCGCGGCATCGTGGAGGCGGAGAGCATCTCATCGCCTGTCGGCATGAATCTCGTAGTCGATGGCGTGGTACCGCAGAGCGCCGGACTGTCCAGCTCGAGTGCGCTGGTGTGCTGCGAGAGTCTGGTCACCATGCACGCCAATAAGGAAAGCATTCCCAAGGTATTTATACCGGTAGGATGCAGGGTAAAATCAGAAACTGGAAATGATCGGCAAGTTAAATTCAAATCAAAATCTGACAGATATAACTATATGAATGGGCAAGTAAAAATACTGACAGAGGCATACAAACAGACAGTCATACCCACAAGACATATTAAACGAAACCAATAATTCGCAAAAAGCCTACTTATACACATAAAACTAAAACTGTAATGTATGTGTAGCTCTGCTAGGCACAGACAGACAGTAGGACAAAGACACACCAACAAACGGACAAAACGTGCAGAGGTCATCAGCTACATAGAACCAGCATTCTTGTATTAAGTAGAATGTGAAATAATAAAGCCATCTTTTGCAGCATCAAAGGGTTTAATCTCTGCTTTCTGCGTGTTTCTCTTTTTGCGTAGAGGAAACTTGCGGATATTTGCATGAGGTGCGAGCATTACATCGGCACCCAGGGTGGAGGGATGGACCAGTCCATATGCTTCCTGGCAGAAACTGGAACGGTAAGCGGCAAGTCCAAAATAGTACAAATTAACCCGCCATACAGTTAACGTTCATTTTCATTGAGTTATAAGGCCACGTTACTTCCAAGCTCTGCTAATACATGTATTGCAAATATACCACAAAGTCTGGATTCAATTTGAAAAATTTCCATTAGTACAGAGAAAATTATGAGACATGTGTACCGTGAAATTTCTGAACTTTTCCGATTTCCTGACATACAGTTGATTATCCGAGATAGTAATTAATCGTCCAACGTAATCACTGTTTAACACAGGCCAGCAGGACATAAAAAATAAATGACTGAAACGCACAGTGTGGACCGCCCCTAACATCTAACCCCCATAAAACAGTCCTTAATTGTGACAAGATCGAAGCGTTTTCAAATCACTCTGGTATAAAAGTTAGACGCCCCTAATTATGTTTAATTCCACTAGGCAAAGCTGATCGAGTTTAATCCCATCAGAGCTACCAGTGTCTACCTGCCTGACGGTGTTACATTCATCATCTCTAACAGCTGCGTGGAACTACAGAAAGCAGCGACGTCGCATTTCAATATCCGAGTTGTAGAGTGCCGTCTGGCTACTCAGGTGGGCAAACGGGCAAAACGAGCTTAAAAAGCTTTCAAATTTAGTTACACTTTGATAATACTGTAAAAGACTTCATCCTGTCGCTACAGTATGTTTGTCGACAGTGAATACCAAGAAATAAACTAATTATTAGTATTAGCACATGCCTTCTTTTGATGTTTTTTTTTTTTTTTTTTTTAATATGAAAGGACATTTAACATATTCTTGATAGAAAATTTTGCTATAAAATAAGCGTGATTAGTTACTCAAATCGGATATGTGACTTTTCATAGTCGAATATATAATTTGTAAACCTATTTTAAAAGCAGCAACAACAAAAAAAGACCCTCTCATCTCCTTTTTTTTACATATCCAGAAACTTAAATATATTTTTGTTTATGGCCTAAGCCATGTGCAATTACCCTCTGTCATCAGTGTTTTTTTTCGTTCCCCCATCACACTGCAGATATTAGCTAAATCTAAAGGTTTGGACTGGAAGCAGTTGAAAGTACTGGGCAAGCTTCAGGGGGCACTGGGAGTCACTCTGGATGACATGCTAGCTCTGGTAGATGAGGAACTACACAGCGAACCGTACAGCAAGGAGGAGATATGCAGCATCCTGGGGGTCGGGGAGCAGGAGTTGAACGAGCAGAGTCTGAGTGCTAATACACTGGATGGTGAGTTGATACATTGAATAGACCCTATCGTGGGTCGGCCTTTTGCGCTTCTGGAGTAGTTGCTAGTTTCAGAGAGTGGGAATTTAATAACCTGGGTATGTGTGGTAATACCTGGCGAGTTCACGTAGACCCTGTCCCATTAGCAGCCTTCTTTTCTACTGTGATCTAGTTGTCACTCTGGGTGCCTGATTCCAAGTTATGAGATGCATGATCCAGCAAGGCGTTTACCACAAGTAGCTTCACTCCACCCAAATGTATTAAGGGGTACCTTGAGAGGGTATAGCTGTTTGAATGGTCAATTGATTGGCTTTTAAGCAACTGATGACTGCATTACTCCCCAGGGAGCCGAGAAATTATTTTTTTTACTAATATTCTCAAGCCCACATACATTCACGTCATCATGACACATACCTCTAAGCACTTTAAAGGCAGCCATCTATTTGGTATAGGCATGGGTACACCTCACATACTATGGGTAGATCCCACATACTATGGCCACTATTTAGCATGGTCTACACATGTTAACCTGTACCAGCGGTAGAGTCATACGTGTACTGGTACCAAGTTTGTTACCTCTGCCAAACGAAGTGCATGTGTACGATACGACAACATTAATGGAGGTGATTGAACTGTTGTTGTTACTAGGCCCATTTATATCCAATCTTCTCCCTGGTTTGCGTTCTACTAAGCGCAGGTTTTCTAGGTTTTTTTTACCTTAATAACAGTGACATCTTTCAAGCTGCGTGATCGAGCCAAGCACGTGTTCAGTGAAGCACACCGGGTGGAAACTTTCAAGAAGATCTGTGACGAGAAACAAACTAACGCCGCGGGTTTACTAGGCAGCCTCATGAACGACAGCCACGCCAGTTGCAGAGACATGTACGAGTGCAGCTGTAAGCCATTGGATACACTTGTCGACTTGTGTAGGTAAGAAAAAGTCTCGGGGGAAATTCGCCCCCCATCACCCCACCCCTCCCCCCCAAACAAAATATACTATTTCTTCACTTTTGTAGTCCAGACACGCCTTTCACAGCCCAAAATAGCCCAAAAACTTTGCTGTTAACTTGATTACATGTATATACTCTGAGCATCAGTCTTTGTGGGTTGGATAAAATTTCACACTATTTGTCAAGTTTCCAAACGTTTGATTTTTGTTTTTAAATATGCATTGTTTCATTTTAGCAAAATTTCTGTATCTGTTTATGATGAGAAGCAACCTTAACAAAAAATGTATTTGAGGTCACATAAACACTTACCCCGATTGTAGTACTTGTAGTGGGGGAGAATAGATAATGCTGCCGCTGGGACCAGCGAAATAACTTTGTTGAATCAAGATTGTACTTGTTTATTCCAAATAGAGCCAGCGGTGCCTTAGGATCCCGTCTGACCGGAGCAGGCTGGGGTGGATGTGCCGTTTCCATGGTGATGACGGAGAACGTCGGTGATTTCATCACCAGAGTTCGCAGTGGCTACTACGATGCGGATCCCCGACTCCAAAGTCGTGCTCAGCAGAGTTTGTTTGCAACTGAACCTGGTAGCGGCGCCCATATATTGGAACTGTAGAAGCTTAAAATCGTTAGGTCCAATGAGATTTGTTAGTGGTTATCAGAAAACCTAAAGGCCTACATGTAACCACAAAGCTTGCTTTGGATCCAGTCAATCATGTTTTTTGCTAAGCTGCTCGCAGCAGATTGATATAAAATGACACATATGATTGGGTGTTGTAGTTAGTTACTATTTCTAACAGCCAATGGAATACAGTGTTAAATAGCCCAGCTATACTCATTTCTTTGTGCTTGTAATATATTACTTGGACACATAGAATTTAAGCCCTGTATTAAAATGGCTGATTGAAACCTTTATGTATTTTGTGAGTTTGAAATGTTATTCCAATCCGTTCCAAATAGTTTAGAGGCTGTCGGCACACTATTTAAAGCTACTGCCAAATAGTAATGTATTTGTAACCAAAGCTGACTTCTGCCTTTGAAGATAGATCATTCCTTTTTGTTTTAAAGTCACTTTGTTGCAGTTGTTCCTTTTCTAAACTGGGACAATGTTAACAATATCCACCAACGGATCATGTTTGAAACATATAATAGATTGTTTCATTTATTGATATTTTTTAATTCAAAGTAACATTCCACCAAAGGCAACAAGATATTTAAAGCATACTTTGTTTATGTTGGCTTACGGACTTCCAATCAGCAGAAACTTTTCCTTAACAATGGATGGATAATCCACCCCCCAAAACGTGGCCTTTGGATATGTACAACACATTTTAATATCGAACTTGCCTGTTTATTAAATACTGGTATTTATGTACGTCATAATTTGTAATTCCAAAATTCACTTATGATAATTTCATATTCTTCCTGGTAATGGCTGCATAATATGGAATAGAAGACATCTTGTGGGGACTGGTTCCTCATGCACAAGATGCTACCAACAACTAATGACCGGTTATTCGATAAAAGGTGTATACAGTAATTAAATCTTTATATATTCACCAAAATGAAACATGACATTGGTTATTTTTTGTTGTGTTTTAGTAAAATTTAATGGTATATACACTTAAACGCCAAGTTGGAGCCATTAGATTGACTGGAAGACTCGCGTAATTTTCCATCAGGCTGAACCTAACTTAACAAACAATTGTCCACTATATACATGTACAAATATTGTGCCCCAGTTGGTGGAGTCTGCACTCACTAGGCAAACCACAAATGAAATAGGTGTATCTACAGTCATTCTATCACAACTCTGATAACATCATGGCCGTAAAGGTTTTAGTCGTCACCACTGTCGTCATCTTGTGATGAGCTACAACCGCTTCCTGCCTTCTGAGATACTGGTAACATGTCAGGTCTCTCCTACCATGGAACAGATATTACAACAACAGGACGTAATAAAGAGTAGATAATTATTTGACATGGCACCGCTTTAATAATGGGACAATAACCAACATCACAAATTGAGCTACTCCTGGTGATAAATGTGACCTGCTCTGCAAAAATGAGTCACAAGTCACCGAACAGTTATTTTGATTTATATTTATAGCTGGAAAGAGCCCAATGTCAGCTTCATTTTGATATATGTTGGACACTTGGTATTTTGGGTTAAAAAGTTATCACCTTTTGAACAGAAAATACTAGGTTATAATGTGTGTAAATCCTTGGGCAAATTAGACTAGAACTAAAATGAAGGTTTCGCGACATGCGACCCATTTTTGCAGAGCTGGTGATAAATCTGAAGCCAGTTAGTCCCCCAACCACCACATTATTCATTGGCTCATTTCCAAATATTCCTGCCGCCGATTTCACGAAACAGATGATCCTAGTGACGCTTATCATGTCAGCGCTAAATTACTCCAGTTTCTGTACCATAAACTTGTAAGTACACTATGCTAGTCCTTATTTGCAGGTTAATCCTTGTTATGATAAGTTCCCGGATTCATGTATGCGCCTGCATACAGTATAGAACTCGTGAGTAAAGTGACTTGCCCAAATGACAGGCCTCAAGACCCCAGACCTCCATATCTAGAGTCAGACTATAATCACTGTGCCCTAATGATCAGGAGCCTGTTTATCTACCTCGGAGGCAGGACAGAAGCAACCTAGGGTGGGGTGCCTTGTTTTTAAAACGAACCATTTCCATATTATGCAAAATTGTTTCCACATTGAGTCTTGTTGTCACTCTTACCGTTCCATAAGGCACTTACCCTTGTGTCCAAGATTTTCTCACTGAGAATCTTGACGTCGATATTCCGTAGCAGTATCTTCTGTTTCAGTTGTTCTATTTCCCGAGTTTGTCGTCGTTTCTGTCTCTCGATGGCCGCCATCTCCTTTGCCAGCTCTTCCTTTATCCTGAAGCAATCAACAAGTTAATGCCTTTGTAGGGCTACCATACAAGCACAGAAATTCCCTCACAGAAAACGTTCTGCTTAGCAAATCTCGGTTAGCAGTCAAACTATCACACGGTGTAGGTACATGTTTGTGAATGGTTCCTAGCTTTGAAAACTTGTTAAGCAATATTTTGTCCAAAAGAGCTTTTTGATGTTTTTTAACCACAAGAGCCAAAAATACCCAACACTTGTCAATATTTATCACAGACAATGATACTTACTTGTTATACTCCATGCTGACCGACTTGCTTAAACGTTGTGTATCTTTTATAACCTCCCTGTATGTTTTACCTGGCGGAGTAGATGTACAAGTTAAGGAAACAAACATGACCATACTCCTGATATAACTACATAGGATGTCATGACTGAGTGGTCTAATGATATTAATGTTGTGTTCTTAGTTTTATTAGTACAGTAGTTAGAAGAACCTAGACGTTCAGTGGGTGTGCTGGTGTAGTGTGGTTTGGGTCTTGATACCATTCATACAGTTACATTACCACAGGGGTCCGTGTCCGTTGAGATCAGAGGCCAATTTCATGGAGCCTGTTAGCATAGATTCTATGCCAAACAGCCGCCTGTAAGCACATATTTCTGCCGTAAGCAAATTGGGCTTTGGTGGAGACCAACAATGAAAACTGGGTCCTTTCTGATTTAGCCGGTATTTACCATTTCGCTAACAAATTGTTTTCAGAATAAGGCTAGCTAGAACCGGCTAAAATTATACATTGTATTCTATTCACAATAGAATTACACAATATTGACTGGTATTCGTACATGTTATACATTCCTGTCAACTACGGTCGCCAATGGTAGTGAGAGGGTTAAAGCCCGTCTGTTCACTATTTGACTAGGCATATGTAGCTATAACTAGCACTATTAACAGTAAAGGATATGGTATGCTGGCAATTTCCGTTCGTCGTACATTGCGTCCAATATGCTCATTGTTTGCCAAGTCCTTCATGTACAGATAATGAGCAATCAGTGGACTACGTCCTTTTATATTGAAGAGTACACGCTGAAAGTCTGGTCCCGGACCCACCTGATGGGACTGTGATATTACAAACAGATAATGAAAATGGGAATGTAAACTTTGTGCTACATGTATTTGCTAAAATTGGTCTTTTTCAGATTTCTATATGCACTAGCCCTGCACTATCCAACCACTATTTTACCACCAGCCTAGCACTGTCCAACCACTATCTCAGCACTAGCCTTGCACTTTCCAACTAGTATCTTACCACTAGCTCAGCACTATCCAACCACTATTCCAGCACTAGCCCTGCACTATCCCACCACAATGCAATTCCCTCTACCAGACAGAAAATTGACTACTTTGCAACCAAGTATAGTCGCGATTGACCCACACACGACTGATACATAGGAAAGGGCGCATTGTAGAACACAGACAGCGAGATGGGAAATCTACTTCAGTGTGCTCTGTGGCATCGTGATTAACTGCGGACTACCTCGGACTGCACTGGGGGTAGGACCAGCCGACCAACGGCGCCAGATGGAGGAATTACCCCACCGGCTTGAAATCGTAGAGCCTTATTGGTCAGTTGCAGTGTGGCTTCACGGGAAAAGGACCCGGCAGCTAGCTGGCCACCCTCGGACCTCGTGTCATCATCAGAGGGAAAGTCGACACTGATGGAGAAATCAGCTGGTGATATAAGCAGGCATGCAACTATACAGTTAGTCAAAGAGTGGGCAGTTGCAAGACTGTGTACTTAGTTTTCAATGGTATACATGTGCTGACGTAGTTGAGAAACCAAAACAAAAAAAAGAGAAAATCAGCGATATAAATGGACATGAAACGGTAGGTAAAGAAAATGACAATGTAGAGTCCCAAATAACACTTTTATACAGCAATCATCTTAGCGTTTTTGCATGGTGACGTCGATGCTACTTGTTTGTTATCAGAATGCAAGGCCTGAGAAGTTATGTCAATATATTTACCTTCCTTGTTGACCTTGCCTTCTTTGATTAGGACAACCTTGTTGTCTTCTTCTTTCTCTTTGTTCATACTCTTCGGCTGAAGACGTTTGATGTCCCAGTGGCTCCAGGCATTGGGGCCAGGCTTGATACCTAATGGTTCAAATAATATCTAGGCTCAGTAACTACCTACTACATGTACATACCAACTGCCCATCAGCTACCCATCACCCTACTGGCCATGCACCCAACACCCACCTGGCCACCCATCACCTACCAGGCCACCCATTCTCACGTGGCCACCCATTAATGTTCATCGAACTGACAATCATTCACCCACCATGCCACCCAACCACCCACCCACTACAATCACCGACCTACTACCAATTCACCTACCTGACACCCATTCACTACACAGCACTGCTATCTTTTGCTTAAAGTCCGAGTCTAAAATCTTGTGAGAATCTGTAAATGCTTCCCAGTAGGCAGCATATATTGACTGAGCTAAGCAATCTGCATAAACCTACAAGCAATAAGTATTAAAAAGGCACTGATAGTGAATGATTGCGTGACATTTCTAAGAAAAACCATTCACAGTGCTCTGGCGACCACCATGGTAGTACATGTCATATTGATTTTTGATCTCACTAAAATGCCAGCACCATGATAGAAGAAGCCATTCCTGAAGGTTCTTGAACAATTTGGCACAGGCTGCTCATTGGGTGAAATCTTTATATTGATGTATTAATTGAAGCCTAAACTGTCGTGACTATAGCTGCCTGATGTAAATTATTGACTGTTGGTTCGCTTTAAGTAACGATCAATATTCATAAACCTAAATGCAAGTTTTCAGCTTAGCAATCTGTAAAATCTGTTTAGCAGCAATCAGTCTGTAAATAAGTCTTGCTTGGAATCAAAGACACTTACAGCAAAGAACTTATCCTTAATCTCTGGATTGACGCTAGTGAACAGAGCAACAAAGCTGTCTGCTATCCTGTTGAATAGTTTGTTCTGGTCCGACGTGCACTTCCGCTTGAATTCTTGTAAGAATAGCCACCAGAATGCATCCTGCATTACAGCAACTGATGCCTCGGACAGAAACAGCTTCTTCCAAAATTTACAGAAACCAGTCTGGCAAAGACATTATGATCATTGACAAAGAAAAAGAAGTCAGATTAACAAAATAAGTGGAATTCAAATGTCGGACACATTTCAAATTTAGAATGATAATAAAATGTTTGCAAATTTGCACAGTGGAAAATCAAGGTATTTTAATCCTACTTGAGCAAAATTTGATCCAGTATTCTGGGACTGGGGTCTTGGTTATTCAACATACTATAGCTGCAGTGTCTCTGGGCTAATAGCTCACTCTTACTCAATGCTCTACTCACATTAAAGTCCTGGGCTTTGGTTATTCTGTCCAGTATCTGCGGTGCCTCAAGACCATGGGGTAATTCACTCAACTCGTTCTTATTAAACGCCGGGAACGTTGTAGTCTGTTAGAAGTAAACACACTTATTACTATGAACTAGGATTAGGTCATATACCATAGCAGAGTGCCAAAGTGTCATTTGTTAATCACTAGCGGTCATGGTGATTTAGGATACAGGCACACACACTTAGTTTACTTAGTTAAGACCCACCTCCACACTTCTTGCTTTGCTGCCAAGAATCAAAGCTCGCATCTCTTTCGTTTTGTCCTTGCGTTGGCGTTGGCTTGCCTTAACGGCGTTAGAAACCAATGCTTTCTCCATCACTGCAAGATGAAAAGAGAGATAACTCATTGAGTAAAACACGGTTTGCGTTTGCTCTGAAGACCTTTAGTATTTGGGGCGTTTTGAATCTTGGCTAGTCTAATCTTGGCACTGTCGTCATTACTAAATAGGGCATCTATACGAGCACATTCGAGCTGCAAATTCTAAATTGACTGCAAAATTGTACTACCAGTTAGAGTGATTTATCTCAATCAATCACAAAATTGATTGCTTGCAAAAATATGGCGCTTGAGGCAGACCATCTGAGGATAAAATTACCAGGGCTTCAAATTATACGGTACAACTTAAATGTTTAAATGTTGCCATAGATGTAATAGTAATAATTTGTATACCTATAGTTTATATAGTACTTTCTTCCTCAAGTAATAGTCTCCAAGCACTTTACAATCAAACAACATTATTTGTTATTCTTCCATCAAAATAGATGCAATGGGTTCGAAAGGAACTTAACTGGTGCATCCCACCTGTCAATATTTGATTGGTGCTGGCATGTGATCTGCATCCTACTGCCCAAATACAGCGCAAATGCCCCGTTTTTTTATTCACAATGAAA
>JAVCKS010030485.1:0-12373 GCA_032273685.1 Pteraster tesselatus | reverse complement strand
GCTCTGGTGATAAATATAAAGCACGTAATGCGCAAGCGCAAATGGCGACCAATCACTGATCTAGATAGGCCGCTCATCATCAGTCCCTATATTCGCCCGTAGCAGTGGGACCGGGAACCAGTCAACATGTTCTCAATCTCGGGATACCTTTCAAAAATGACTTACCTGTTAAGGCTAATAGCAGTAATGCTCCACAGAGAGCATGTACAACTAACAATGCAAACAGCGGCAGCAAACCCACAGAAGACAGTGTTGGTACGCAGCAGGTCTGGGTGAAGATTTCCTACAAGATGGAAATATTATGTTCTCAAAGATAGAGCATTTGCATTGTGGTTGGTAGAGGGGTTGTATTGTGCGCTGATAAAGTTTTGCCTGGCAAAGCCATAAGGGTAGCTCGCCCAATCAGGTATTGCGCAACATAACGCTTACTTACATAGGTGTACGGACAATGGAATTTTCCCCCAAATGCGATAATATTCTAACCGATCACAATGCTGCTATTGGAGTTCTACCAATATTTATTGGGGGAGGGCGCTCGTAGAGGAAGCACGTGAAGGGGGTGAGTAGGAGGGGAAGGAGTATGGGGAGAGGAAATAGGGGTTGGTTAAGTGGCAGATGTATTGTGGGCACCTCCTCGTGGCAACTCTTCCTCTACTCTCCCTTCTCTTTCCCTCCAAGCCCCTCCCCAAATAAATATTGGTAGAAGCCGGGAGGCTGCTTAGTGAACCCCAGCCCACAACTTCGCACCACGTCCTCACCCCTCATTGCTAGAGAATTCAAATCGTGGAACTGCTACCCCACCAAGCCTCGGGACAAATTGGATTCGAACAGTTTATATAATGAACACGTATACATCATTTTGTATCATTTTGTACAAGTAAGCAGGGTTGCCACTCTGTTATTTGACAATTATTGATTTCACTAAATGCCAACCTTTCGGTAGTCATCGACTTCTCACCGTACTATGAGCAGTATTTATGAAATAGTTTCTAGAACTTTTTTTAAAAACGTACTCACGAACAAGTTAAAAAAAGACAATTTACAAAAATAATACTTTCACAAAAATAAGTTTTATCATTTAAACAGTTGTTTTAAATACAAACGAGAAGGGGAGGTTGTACCCCGTCACGACCTTCAGAGTTCAGACCTCTCCCCTTCTTCCCAGATAAAAACACGAAGTAGGTTTACCATCCACGTTTGACATACAAATCTTAGAAAATATTCATCAAAATATTTGGTGATATTTCACTACATTTTGAAAATTTCATATTTTCTTCACTACATCACTACACATGTCCACATTTTACTACATGTAGTGAAATTTCACTACGGGTGGCAAAGCTGCAACTAAGTAATGGTATATGAAAGTATGTAATATATGGTATAAACCAATGTGCACACTGGTTAAATCGTATTTGATATCAACTCAGTCGACATTTTGTTCGCACCCTACAAAGTTGTGCTCGTACGCCGTGTGGTATTTAGAGTCATTACTCACCCATAACGTAAGATAAGTCAACGAACGACGTCACGCAGAAATCGGCAATGGCCAGGTTGAAGATAAAGATGTTCGCCACGTTTTTTCGAAGTTTCTTTTGCGTTAGAATGGTCACCATGATCAGTGGATTGCCAAAGTTTCCCCACACCATGGACACGACGAAGAACGTCACAAGGACGCTGGTGCCGTCATACCCATTCGAGTCGGAAGTCCCGATGTTCGCTGTTCCTCTGCCATCCACGGAAGTCGCCGATGAGTCGTTGCTATATTCCATCTCAAAAGTCAAGTACAGGAACAGAATTGTCTGTTGGGAGAAAACTGTTAGTAATATTTTTCTCACCGGTTGGTGGGTGGGTGAGTGGTTGGGTGACTGAGTGGGTAGGTGGCTGGGTAGGTGGCTAGGTGGGTGGTTGAGTATGTGGCTACAATCCCGGCCAAAATGCTTGGGCCACCCATGGTCCATGTGACAATAAACGTTTCCTCCCCCGTGGCAATAAACATTCCCTCCCCGTTCCCCCGTTCCCCGCTCCCCCGCCCAATGTTGTTAGGAGCGCAGACCGTGCAATGAGAGCCAGCAATGAACGGGAGAACAGAGGAACAGGGGAACGGTGGTACAGGCCGGCCCAACGAGATATGGCCGGGATTGTAGGTAGGTGGTTGGGTACGTGGCTAGGTGGTTGGTTGGGTGTGTGGCTAGGTGGGGGTTGGGTGTCTGGCTGGGTGGGTGTTCAGAAGGTGCGAGGCTGATATTGTCTCTAAAAGACAAGCAGTTCTTAGGAAACCTCAAGCCATGCTCCTAGAAGAGGATGTTGCAAAGCTTAGGCAAATTCGTCCTTGATTCAATGCACGAGATTGTTAGGGATCCTTAATTATTACAAGATAGTCATATCTTCACTGAGATGAGATCACTTATCGTATGTCAACTTACATTATTTAATGCTAGGCGTGGTGGAGAGCCTGCTCATTTGACAATAAATGAATGGGAAGATGCCACTATAGTGATGCTTGGGGGGATCCTGAAATGGTTTTATCTGTAAAGGATTCAATGGAGAAGCATCTGCTGAACATATATAAGCTAGCCTATCAGTCTGGGAAAGGCTCCAAGAAACTAGTGCCCTCACTCATCCCAAAGGACACAGTTTCTGCAAATAAAGCCCTGGTGGACAACCAAATCGAAGTCAATGTTTCCACTAAACATTAGTTCCTGTTCCCGTACACACAGAAGTCTGTCGACCACGTAAATGGTTGGGCTTGTATTAAGGAAGTGACTGGGTTTATGGGCCTAATCTGAAAAAACCCACATCTGCTCACAGCCACAAAGATAAGATGGCAGTCAAAGAGATAACATCGGTTGCTCGTTACCTAATCAATTGATGTTGCATCTACCACCACTAGTAAGTGAATGTTAACGAAAAAGTCTTCAAAATTATATGTGCAACGTTCTAGTCTGTGCATGTGGAGCTTTGTGCATTACCATGTCAATATGAAATAATTCAGATAAGTTTGTACTATTAACTCTTTGATTTTACCAAATTTACAATTAATAGTTTGAAATGAATATTAAGCCTTTATAGTTATCAAGCAACATGCCATGAGCTGTAAGGAAAATGTATTACCACAAGACTAAAGGCCGGCTATACAATAATATCAAACTGCCTAGTGGTGACCCTTGACCGTCGAATAAAGTCACCAGGAGCGTCTCGAACCGAGACTACAAACTGCCGTGAGTGACGGTAGGGAAAGAGTTGATAATAACAAACAAGTTTGGTACAGTATATTTATTACAATTATTCCATGCATTTCCAATAAAAACAAAAGATTCTTACAATTTCTTTCTTTTTCCAAAAATATAAATAGTGCTGTCTATTAAATCACACAGATATAAATGCTGTACATATTACTGAGATTTCATATCTAGTTTTGAAAATGTTCTACCGCCTACTATAAATAAATTATTAATGCCGCCTGACAACAATATACAATGTTGAATTACAGGTTCATTCATGAGAAAGTTGCCATCATCGAGCGAGGACGAAGATGATCAACCTGCCAGGAAACAAGTGAAAGGTAAGAAATACATAATTGTAGCTCTAGCACTCAAAATTCAAAGCTTGTTATAAGTATAGCAAACAGCTCACAATATGTCTAGATTGAGAGTATTCGCTATTCAAGAGTACGTTATTGTACTTGGTAGGTTTTTGTCCTAGTGAATGACCTTGCGGTCTTACAACAGTATAATATAATTATGTTGCCTTGTACATGCATATTGGTTCATTGAGGAGAAAGTTGCCATCATTAAGCGAGGACGATGATGATGCTCGAAGCGATGGTGCTCGACGTGACGGTGGTGCCCGACGCGACGGTGGTGCTCAAAATGATATTGATCAAGGTCATGGGGGTGTTGATGCTTCTGCTAGCAACAGAGGAAACGGTCAGTATTATCACATTGCCTACATTGGTTTCATTTAAATTCATAGTGAACCCATAGTGAGCACTGCCACTTGAAAATAGGAATACACACAAGCTACATCACAGGTGCAAGAATCGCGTGGAATTTAGGAAATAATGTACGGAATAAAGTTAGGGAAAAAATGTTGTATACATTCTTTAAAAATGTCATTTGTTTTCCAATTACATGACGTTATTGTCATTTTATGGTAACAAGGTCACAAAAGAATGGTCGGATTGGTTATTAGACTTATACCATGGAATAATAAAGAAGGCTAGAGAGCCAAGTTAATTCTCAGATATTGAAGCCGGTATGAATGTGTGCCACATCAGCCAGTACAAATGGACAACCAACGATTTATTTATTAACAACATTTACTACTATCGAAGAAATATCAAATTAGAATAAATTTGTATAATGATTACTTGAAGCCATATGTTTACTTTTGGATTGTTGCCGTACAAACAAGTTGTGTTGTAGCTACATAGCAACATTGGTACTGCTGTTTGTGTATAATGTACAACAGTGTCTTGACTGCTGTTGGGAAGACTCTAAATAATAATTTTTCATAATTCAAGGGAAGTCTAGAAATAATTTGTAGACAGAAATTGCTGAAACATAATTGCTACATAATGATACGTTTAGGCATGCATATATGGTATTCTGTGTAGAGTGGATGAAGTAATGTAATGGAGAACTACTTATTAAAGCAACCAAGTACACATATGCATACTGCTTAATGTTAAGAAGAGTCTATATTGTTACCAGCATGATCGACATAAAAGTGTATTATATAAAACAAGTTCTTCTGATTCAAAATAAAATATTACTTCATCATTATCCATTTTCTAACACTAGTAAAACAAACGACAAAATCAGTCTTTCCGAAGCGCTCCGAGCCCAAGAACGAAAACGAGGAGATCACGTGACTCTCGTAGCGAACCTGTATCACGTGACTTCGAAACGTCATCACAAAGAAGAAATCACGTGACCATAGATGTTGTTTTTTACGATGTGCTGGCTGAGCTATGCGTACGTTTACAACGGGGTGATTCTGGGGGACTAGACTTTGCAAACAAAATAGCCAGTTCTCTGCTCTGCGGGGGTTTCCTTAATAAGACGTCACAATGGCCTGATCCGAACGTTTCTGAACACCATCGTAACTCCGCCCTTTCTGATTTCGCGTCTCGCGGGCTTTTCAGAAAATTGAATTTTTGGGGCTTTTGTAAGTTCGTAAAATTTTTCGTAAATATTTATATATTATCTATGATAGATCAACTATCACATTTTGTAAGAGGATTAAATAGTAATAAAAGGTCAGAGCCGCACTTTAACGTACGAGTGTATTCTTATGTATGATTTTTTCACCGCAAGTAAAAATAAAATTGCACTTCAAATTGAAGAGACACTACTGATTGTACTCATTGTGACTTGCAGACACCAATATTAATGTTTTAAGATGATGATAGACTAGTGCCTGAGTTAACTGCGCTTGAGTTTTGTTTTTAAGATATTACATGAACCATCATAGTTTAATAATGAACATTTTATGATTTAGAGTATCAAAAGCCTTTTCAGATCAAGAAATACAGCAGCATGCAGTAATACAACCCTCATCAATATTATTTATAATAAACCTTTAAACATCTAGGAGTGTAGTTTTTCTGAAACTAAATTGACAGTTGTTATGTACGTTAGTGGATAATAAATGTGAGTATAATATTTGGTCATGAACAGTTCAATAATTTCAGAAACAACGGAAACCACAGATATAGGACGGTAATTATCAACATTTGATTTGTCGCCAGATTTATAAATGGTCGTAACTGTTGCTGTTTTCCGGTCAGTTTTAAATACGGATGTGCGTTAAGTTTAGTTACAGATATAAGCAAGGAAAGGACATAACTGGTGCAGCGTCTTTGAACAATTTAGGGTATATACAGTCAACCCCAGGTGATTTACTACTTGACATAATACATTTGCTTGAAAACATAACTAGAGGATATTTCACTAAATACAAATTAACAATATATCTTATAGAGGAGCTATTACCACCATTATTAACACTATGAAAATCTTTTAGGCTTTGAGAAACATTCTGCTAGGATCGAAACGTCAGGCCACTCTAATTTTAACATATTTTATACTTTAGGTCACCACAGCAAGTAAACAGTGTACAGCAGTTCCATATTCTAACTCATTATAAAGATCTGTCATGTCTTAGTTATTGTGCTCACTAAATACGTTACATTTACTTGCAAGTTGTTGGCCAATTGATGTGAAATAATTATTTAATTCATTAGCAGTATCACTACCAGGATGTAAAACCCTCATCAGTAGTATTGACATTGCCAATGCTATTGCATTTGTGTGGAATAAAATTCGTAATAGTTTGATAGTGTCGTTGATGCTCTCGTTGAATTTTGTTTTGAAAGAATTTACTCTTAAGCGATTTGTTTAGATTGTCGACCTAAATACTTAGTGATTTTGCTGTAGCCCAGCCGTGTACATTATTAGTTTTATGTGCTTTAACATAATAGTGCCCCTTTTTACTTATTTGAAGAAATTCACTAGTCACCCTTTCTGGTAAGGAATCTTTAACCCTCTTTTCATTTTGTTTATCCAAGATCCCTAAGCCTCATTGATATTGTTGTACATGTTCACTTCATCCCATCTGCTCTGTACTAAGTAGTCAAGAAATCAATGGCTAATGAGCGTGATTTACTAACTCATGCAAGTTTAGGTTGTTTATTTTTCCTAATGATAATGTAGTTTATATAGCGGATATTAATGGCACCTATCGATGTGTTTAATGGTGCTGGCGCATGATGCAGCCAACTGCCACAAACACCGTGCATTACACAGCTACACGACCACGGCTTAACGTTCGATTTTAGGACAGAGTAAGTATGGTTAAGTGCATTGCCCAAGAACACAAGTGCCACAACTGAGACTCGAACCCACATTCTGTGGTGCACCAGACCGCTCGGCCACAACACCACTAATTTGGTAGGTAAGCGAATGATTACTCAAACCAAGACTATGACCACCTGATGGTGCCCCACCCCACGGGCGGATGACTGTACCAGACCGCCTTACAGAACTGTTCGGAGAACGAGTGGTTGCCCTACACCGTGACGTGAATGGCCCCCGAGGTCACCGGACCTCAGCCCTCTTGACTTTTTCTTGTGGGGTCGTCTTAAGTCAAAAGTGTACGCGGCCCTTTTTTGGCAAAACGATGTATCTTTGGAAATGGCATCTTTAGAAAAAAGGCTACGAAAGTACCATTACCCAACATTTTTATGTTAAAACACAGGGCAGTATTACTGCTGATTGAAAAGAGCGCCCTCAGTTACCCCATAATTGCTCTTTATCTCAAAATTGGGAAATTTGAAGTTACATCGTTTTGCCAAAACAGGGCCGTACGTTACTTCACCTAGGGATCTGGATGACCCAGAGGAACGCATAATGGCAGAAGTCAATGTTCTCAGAAGGGACAGAGCTGAGGAGGGCCCAAATCTGCCATTTCGTGACATGATGAGTTTGTGCAATTGCACAAAAAAGCACTAAACCATTGTCTATCAACCTATGTAAAAGATTTCTCAAAACATTATAGAATATTAATTTAAAGGCAATTTTTCATAGTGGGACATTTGTTTTTAAACACCCTGTAAATACAGTAGATAAAAGCAGAGGGTTTGAATTTGATAACACAATTTTAACTAAGAGAACCTCAAGCATATTTTGAGATTTTGTTTTGTTTTGTCTATATTATTGATATTATTTTTTAATGTAATGAACAATCCAACAACTTAAAGTTTTCTTTCTATTATCTCTGACTTTTCGACATACCCCTGTACCCAGGTATAGCTATTTCATCGTCATCGATGTCATCAGTAACTTTCGGTTGTACAGAGTATTACCGGTTTCATACTGTACAGTTACCCGGTATTCTCGGGGTTAACGACAAAATTTAACCCCGAGATTACCCAGGTAATTTGACATGTTCACATTGCACTTCTCGGGGTTAACAATTATTCGGGGTAACTGCCTCAAAACCCCACTTAACCCGGGTAATTTCTAACCCTATTCGCGAGGTGAGTTAACACAGCAATCTCGGGGTTAACGGCGACCTTGAGACAATTCTCCGGGTTACCCTCAACAGTGCGCTGCGCCCATGCGTATGCGAATGTCAAATAATTACGTCAGTTTTTAATAGCTTGTACCTCGTCGTAACAACACGTATACCGGGTATTGAAAGAAAGGCACCAATCTATCGTGGCTAATACCTCGTCTACATACACTTTATTCAAGGCACCAGTCATTCAATGCACATTCTCCGGGTTGCCGTGCGCACAGTGTGAACACAGTTACGAATTACTCAGGTACGCACTGAAGTGGGGAAGCTGAATTGCGGAGTTAATTTTGTAGTGTGAAACCAATTCTCCGGGTAAGTTTCTATCCGGGTATGGACAACTACCCGGGTAATTAAATATCCGGGTAAGTCCAGAGTAGTGTGAAAAGGGCACACGTGCATGTCATTAGCATGCAAGACAATGATCAATCTTATTACGAAGACTTAATATATTTATCAGCAATTTCCAACCCTTTTCTGAGACTACAGCTATCAAATATATAATCTATTGCAGTAACTTGTAAAAACATAGCTTGAAAAAGCATTAATCACACCACCATTTGTTATGATCACACTGTTCAAAATGAACGGTTAAAAAACGGTAAAATGACTGGCAACTAGGACTAAAGTTACAATATCGTAAAATAACTTGGCCGTAATTAATGTAATTTGGAGTTAAAAGAACCGTACTTTAAAGTAAAAATAAACGTAAAAATAAAAAAAACATGATCAGCTGTAAATTTACACCGTACAAATAACGTAAAATTACGAACATCTTTAACAGTGCACTAGTATATTACCACACAGGGTATGAAAGTAAAATGAGCAGTTCTCATATGAAATATAAGAGGATGGTGAATTTTGTCCTTACATTCAATACAATTTATTGTCAATGGTTAATACTTTAGGTCTACGTTTACTTCTACTGGTACATGTATGTGTTGATGGTTCGTCCCGTTTTAACGTACTTGCAGCTCTTATGTTTGCGGTTGGTAAGGGTATCTGGTAGGTTGGGTAGACGTGTCTGTAGACGTGTAGGTGACTAGTCTGCTGTCCCCATAGTTGTTCAGATGAACATCGTCCCAGTAAAGTTCATGTCGAATAAGCCCTGATACGGTGACAAATGATGAAACATGGTTTGTGAAGGACACCATTGAACTTAGTCGGCAGTTAAGGTATGCTCATAGATTGTGTTGAGTTAACTAATCTGCTGGTTCATCCGATTGGGCCTGTTGCCTTGGGATAAGCCTTGGCAGGATACCGGAGACGATGTTGCAGTGGATAATTTCCGAAGAGCAATGTTGATTACGGCCGTTCAGATTGGAAATTGTTCCTAAAGACTGGTTAGTTTTGACTCCAAAGAGGCTTCTCATTTCAAGAGGTAGTTTGCAACTATGATAAAGTGACCGCCCCACTTAGGACTGCCGTTACTATGGTGTGCGACGTATTTGTACTATCCGCTCGCTGTTCGCCGTATAATCATAGCTAACGCATGCTTACATGTACAATCATGACAAATGTCATGTTACATAATATTATGTTAGTGCTAGGACAAGCTGGTTAGAATGTTTAGTTTAATATCAAAGCTGTGCCGAAATGCCAAGGTTCGATTTAGTTTTTTTTGGCATACATGCATCTCCGCTAATTTGCAACTGTTGAAGCTAAAACAGTTTTAGATTCTGTACTGCAGCGCATGCCCCTCCGGTAAAAAGTGTCACCTCCTACCGCCTGATTATTCCCATGAGAAACAGAAAATCTACATAACCGGCGTGTTATATTGGTATCTGCAGTTTTAAACCAGTCTCGGTGGTTTTCCAAAAATACAATTTTTCTACCAATTTAAATTATCGATAATAAAACATCGATGGATTCCCGGTAGTTTATTTTGACATACAAATTTAAGTATCGTCTTATTTGAAAAAAAAAAGTGAATGTAGTAAATCTTTGGATTCGAACCCACTACCACTATAAACATTTATAGTATATATGTACTATACCTGCCTGCCTGCCTGCCGGCTCCCCTCCCCTCCCCTCCCCTCCCCTCCCCTCCCCTCCCCTATCGTTGCTTTTTGCACTTTGCACACATATTCATCACTTTCGATTGATATTGTTGATAGGCTCATGATCTCTAACACTACTAGTAAAGAACCTGCATATTGAACCTGGTAAATACACCAGTACATTAACATAGCCAATGGCACATAAACCATGTATGGCGCTATTCTATAGCCGGAATCCCCAAGCAGAAAGCTTTCAGGTTTCTTTTGGTCTCATGCAATTCGGATGTCTGAAATATTCTTGCGTCGTGTACTGACTCTGGCCAGCCTACATCAACACTAGTAAAGACATATCTTTCATGACATGTTGCCTGAACATTAAAGGAAGCAAAGTTTTATAGACTCATCCCCGAACTGTCCACCCGACTTGTCAACGCGCACATGGGTACAGTCGATGGCCCCGAGCGTAAAAGAAAAACCTTGCTTTTCAGCCCATCGTTGGTTTGCGTTAGCCACATGGCCATTTGCCCCAGGGAATTCTATCTACGTTGAGTGCCGAGCTGATATTCGATCCAAGGTATCAGCTAGACATCTGGAAAAAGTAGGGTGTGGTATCCCCATCTTCTGAGCTACAGAGGTCTGGTAGCCTGGATCTGATAAATATGCCAAAGTAGTTGTACTGGAGACAAGCATCCACCACGGGTCTCATAACTTTCTGGCGAAAATTTGTTCGCAAGCCAAACAACATTATCCTTGTTAAACCAAAACAATTTCCGGTAAGTATCAGGATTGATTTCATCACGATTACTCCTGGGTTTGTGCACAAGATGGTATTCCTCCACACAGAAGCAGAACCGTCACAGAACGCCTCTCAGAATTGTTTGGCAATCGCGTCGTTTCTTTGAATCAGTTCAGTTCAGTTCAGTTGTTGAGGTTTAATGGCGTTTTTCGGCTGCCAAGGCCATGTACGCCAGTAACGTTACGAAAATAACAATCATATTGAATTATGTATATGATTATGTGTGTACATGTACTAAGAAAATAAAGCTTAATAATGTGGCGTATAAAGCCATACACAATGACAGAAAATTATTGAAGCTCGAATCTGTATTATGAATAAACAAATCCATGGCCCAAACTAGTATTCCACTATAATACAAAACCTGTACTTAATATTCATGTTTTACTTTTATCAAACAAAAATTATATACAACGCATACTAGCCCTATAAAGAAATTGAGAAGGAAAAGGAACTTGTGCTTTTATGAGAAATTCTGACAATCTCTCTCCCTTTAGACATTTTTAATGAAAAAAAATTATGTTGCTCTGACACTTGGGAATGATGCAATGGATGTTGGACCGCTCACGTGGTCTGCTCTTGTGCCCCATGGGCGGATCTAGAGGGGGGGCCAGGGGGTCCGGTCCCCCTTTTTTCTGGGAGGAAAAAACGTTGGGGTGTATCGGTGGAACAAGCAGCTCACCAGACACATTATGCACTTAAAAAAGTTGGCTTGTAATAACGCTGAGGCCCAGAACATGCGTATAATATATTATACAAATAAAATTATACAGTAAAATAATTTCAGATTGTTTTCTATTTGATTGGACCCCCCCCCCTTTGAAAAAATCATAGATCCGCCCCTGTGCCCCGTTCTCGTTCTCGTGTGCTTCGTGATTAGGATAGCGTGCTTGATTTTCTAAATGCTTTTCATGTCGGTCTGGGGTGCCTCGTGGTATTCTTCCTTCCTCTTGGCATTGTTTCCACAGCACTCCATAGCTGGTCACTACACTGGGAGGCCAACAGCACCATTATGAAACCGACCACGGAACTTTTTTTTCACTACAAATAACGCTTCAAACCTTGTGCAGGATCTGTATATTTTCCATGAAAATTACCGTGAAATATATTCTATGTATAAATTTACAGGGGGACACACTCTAAAAACTCCCGCGTCAGATTTGACCCGGATTCTGGGTCACAGGGGGAATGACCCCATTTCCGGATGGCTTGACATGGAATTCTGTGTCAGGACGGAAATAGACGTGTTTGATTGACCGGAAAATGAGGTTTCCGGTTCAAATAAGTATGACCCAAGATTCCTAGTAAAAGATTTTAAAACCTGGAATCCTGGGTTAGTATTATTTGACTCGGAAACCTCATTTCTGGGTCAATCAAAAGCGAACCTTTTCCGTTCTGACCCGGAATTCCGTGTGAAGCTGTCACATCCACCCCTTAAATGGATTTACGATGATGACATGGAAGTAAAATATCAGAAGATATAATTAAGACAATC
>JAVCKS010030474.1:0-12373 GCA_032273685.1 Pteraster tesselatus | reverse complement strand
ACTAGGTTTTTTGTTATTGGGGATGCATAGGCTATCAAGACTGTCTGAAAAGTCATAATGTTGATTTTCGTTTTACTTCCTCTTTAATATATTCGCCAGGGCACGGTAGGATACTACCGCAATTATGCTACCCCTGAGCCTACAAACGATAAGTTAAGTTTCGATCATTACATAATGTCAAGCGTACGTTGTATTTTGTTTACTCTTGGTCCCAAGTTGTCTTTGGAAGAGACTTAGTTTATAATTTACCCAGAAACAATTGCATGGTTTTTTCTACACGATGTTTCGATTTACCCAACTACAGGCCTACTGTTTTGTTATCATTCACCTTTCAACCACTTCCTTTACAATAAGTATCCAGGGTTTGTTTAAAAATACGAAATTCATTGTTACGGGAAATAAAAACAGTTGCGTCATCAGCATGCTGTATAAGTTTGATACAATTAACACTCTTGGGAATTTTAATACCATTTAAATCGTCGTTTTTCTGATGAGGTTAGCGAGACCCTAGGCACATATTGAATACAATAGTGGTGATAAAGGACATCCTTGTCTAATGCCCTCTCATAATTTGGATAGGTGACGCAATACAATTATTTACAACTGACATGGTTACTATTGATCCAATTGACCATTGTTTGGGGAATCCCCATTTTATCCATAATGCTAAAAAAATATTGCCAATTGATGCGATCGTAGGCTTTCTTCTGGTCTATGCTTATTATTGCTCCTTGTATTTTTTCGTGATTGATCAGATCAAAGGTGTCTCTTAAAATCATAAGATTATCTTGAATTTTTCTGTTTGCAACCCCACACATTTGTTCTCCCCCTATGATTATTGGCATTATAAGTTTAAGTCTGTTGGTTATAACCTTAGCCAATACTTTATAATCAACTGTAAGGAGACTGATAGGTCTCAAAATCTTCAAATCGTTCCTATCCCCTTTGTTTTTATAAATTCATCTAACAAGAGCGGTGTTCATTGATTTTGGTAAAGAGTTATTTTTCATACATTCTTTTTGGACATCAAATAAAGTTTTTAAAATCTCCCAGTATGTTATATAAAATTTAATGCCTGGCGATTAGTTTTTGTTCATTTGGTTTAAAGCGGCGGTTAATTCATTTACCGATAAGTCTTTTTTCAGGTACCTCATCTTCAGAACAAACTATGACCTTCTATTATTTTTAAAATTTCGTTTAGGTGAGAGGTCGAGGTCTTTATATTTATACAGGTCCGAGTATAGAAATGTTAAACTAATTTTATCATTTCTTCTGGTTGTTCTACATTATGTGTTTGTTACTTTAGTAATTTAGGCGTTCTCTGGTTTATTTTCTGTTGCCTTTCAAGGTTTAGAAACAAATTCGACTGGTTTCCCCTTCGGTTTTATTGCAAACTCTAATTTTGGATTGTTTCCATTGTTTAATCTGGAATTTGTTAAGTCTTTCTTCTATCTCTTTAATATTCTGTACGTTGTTGTCTGTTGGGTTTTTGATTAGTTTTTCGTACAAGGTTGTTAATTGTTTACATTCACTTTTGTTTTGATAGGATTTTTCTCTACAATAGTCCTGAATGATTTCTTTATATCTATCTTTTCCTCTTTCCCACCGCGTTAGAAGATTGTCATAATCATGTTTCTTTGTTTTCCAAAACCTCCAGAAATAATGTATTCGAAAGGAAACATCTTCCTGGCCCTATTTTAGTATTATGATCATTTATTTTAAATTAAATATGTCATGATCCGAAAACCCAACAGGGCTAATATTAATATTTTCAATCGAATTCAAAAGAAAAGATGATGCGAAATAATAATAAATTCTACTTGTTTTTTTAATCCCTTGTTATAATGCGTACATCCCTGCTTATGTTGATACACCGTTCTCCATAGGTCTTTTAGGTCTGTTTTTGTTAAAGTATCATTATTTTAGTACGTTTTTGCTGTTATCCCTGTTAATTATAATTATTTAGTTATAATTATTTATTTGAAATAACCTCCTATTATTAATGGAACATTTATATTAACTTCTTTATTTATTCCTTTAAAAAAAAACCTTTCATTCACTTGATTTGGGGCGTAAACTGACATAAGTGTTACGGCGTTTTCCCCATAGTTTATGTCTCCCCTTATCCATCTTACATTATTATCCCTTGTCATAATTATTAGTGAATTGAAGACCGCACTTTTGGGATATTAGAACAGCAACGCCTCTGGATGAACTGGTACCGGTGACTAAAATGCATATTTCCACATTCATCAGTATTTTCGCTGTGTGTTTCTTTGTAAAAGGATTATGAATTATAATATGAAGTAAAAACAATTTCTCTCTTGGTATTATCCCGTAAACAGTTTACATTTAACGTCGCTATTGATAGTGAATACAATATACTCATTAATAAAATGAAAATCTTTATAGGGCACTCCATTATTAAATGTAAGTTACGTGTACATGTACTTACATAAATTCTTTATTTATATCTACCTCTTCCCCGTATATTTTTGTTTGATTGTTGACTGTTCTGGCTATCTGGGGGGGTCAGTTGGATCCTTTTCGCCCATATCATTCCTGGACAGTCCGCTTCCGCGAGCACCGCGTCCGCGTTTCAGTCTACATCGCTTAACCCCATGTCGTACGAAGGGTACGTGATCGCTATCATATTTACTCTTTTACATTGATCTGTATCGTTATGTGCCTCTGTATCCGACCCTGTCACTTCCATTTCTTCCCTTTCGTCCTTGTGCTGTTTTGGTTCCACTTCCGGTTCATCACCTGATAATTAGTTCCTTTATCGTGCAGCTGTTTCTTGCCGATCGCCATCATCCCCAAAGCCCGTATCGCAAGGTTCATTATCAACCGTTATACTGTCGCATTCCTTCAGTTGCAGTTTGTCACTTCTTTTTTAGCTCGATTTTAATGTATCTGCACTGGTACCTTGTTTGCCGTCGACCTGTTGTTTCTTTGCTTTTTCCTCGTCTGATGATGTTATATCTTGATATTGCTCTTCTGGGTTGTCAAGATTGTCTTTGTCGTGCCATGAGGCTCGGTGTGCATGACTTCCACAAACGAAACAGCGGCCTCGTTTAGGGCAGTCGCGTGCAAAATTGTCAGGCTTGTTGCATATCTTACACGTTTTTTGTTGACCTTTATATTTTACAGGCAGTGAGAAGGGTCCGACTCTTATGTAGCTAGGTATCGGCCTGTTAATGTGTTTAACTTGGCCACTTCCTGCTCCGGTTTCTACTGTATCATCGAAATGGTGCGTTTGTCTGCGTATGTTTGCTACGGTACCATAATGACATTAGAGCGTTGATTACCATTAAATATTTTCACCCTTCATTTCGTATGGCGCTTTCACATAATACAATGGCCCTGTTCTGTACGGACGCACGTTCACACTGCACCATTGTATCCTTCAAAGCGAAGCCATTGTTAGCGAATTCTTCACAGTGTTGTTTATTGTCGAAGGAATGTTCCACCATCCATTGTCTAGTTGTGCGATACACTTCATTGACTCGGAGTCGGCCAATTCGTGAAAAATAGCGTTGTAGACCTCCTCTGCTACAACAGTCATGTGCCGCACTTTTTTATGTTGAATAGAATTGTGTTTTTTCTATTCACAACGTTGTTTACCATACTCCCTAGGTATGGCACGGCTAGTCTAATGGCCGCCGACCGTGTTCGATCGCGACAAATATATATACAAAAAGTGGCAAAAGGCCTGACATTTCTCCTTAAAAACGTATTGTGATATTTAGGGGGCTATTTCTCCCTTAGCTCGTAGTAAGTAACAATTTATGCAGAGCTCGAGACACACACGTCCTTGCTCCGTGGAAGTATTATTAATTATTATAATTATTATTATTATAATTATTATTATTATTATTAGTATTATTTTTATTTATTTATTTTTGTTTTATTATTATTATTATTATTATTATTATTATTATTATTTTTTTATCATCAGCGGGCACCCTAATCTTCTTCCGCTGTTTCATCATTATTCTCCGATCTTCGATATGCCATACCCATATTTCGTCTTATTTTCCCTTTCTTCTTTATTAAAATCAAACACACCACATACGAGAGTGAACTAATACATTTTAGCGCCACAGTCACGCCCATGAAGGAGTACCGAAATTGCTCGAGATCGTACGCCCAACACTCGCCGCGATCCCCGCAGGCTGACTGCCGCCACAGACGACACGTCGCGTCGATAGCAATGCCGTAGTACAATGGAGCTGGTATGTTACCTACAGAAACAAGGGAAAGAAGACATAATTAATACAGTCGGAAAACCGTTTGTAGTAAAACACGCATAGGTTTTATACTAATACTAAATTTTTTAAACAATAATTGCACTGTGTCATACGAACCTCCTAACAGTTAGGTAAAGCATTACACAACGGGTGTTGTGGAAGTTGTTTCTTCATAGTAGGTAATACTTTGAAAATGGGTAAGATTACCTTATATCGCAGTAAAATCGATTATGTACAATTTTACAAACTCTTTACAGAAACATAGATTCTATGTGGAATAACTGGAATTTTACATGGTTATTATGTTTTCACAGGTCCACTTCTGGCATAATGTTTTAGTTTGTACATATAACGAGGGGTCAGTGACACAAAGGCGTAACTCTATTTTGGTCATTTTGAGATAAATGAGTTTAATGAAATCGGTCCACGTCTATTTGTCACTGAGCTCGATATCTGATTTGTAAAAACATGAACAGAAAATCACTAGTACATGGAAACTTACGTGGACCGTGTGCAATCTTACACAATTCTTGTAAACAACTGCATTATATAAATTGAAATGTACAGAACGTTTGCGAATTTTTTGGGGTCGTATTTTACTTGGATTGTGTAATATTTCACCTTTTTTGTTTTACCCGTTTTTACCATTCATTTTGTGTGTGTAATATTGCTCGCGTAATCATTTTGTACAAATCAAATTCATGAAATATAGTGGATAAAGGTTAGAGCGATGCAACATGCCAAGAAAAAAATCACGTGTGACTATGATACACAATTCGGGAGGACGAATGTCCTGGGAGCGACCTTTAGGACCACTTGTAGCCCTTCTGCACAATGTGCTTACCGAATATTCGAATAAAGACGAGCTTCAAACCGAGAGCGAGGGATTTGTCTGATTTATTTACACATCTGCAATATAAACATACAGTGGATACAATTATACGCACCGGCGGCGGAATGATTTTTAAAGGGGAAGTCAAGGGCATTCGGCGGCGAATCCAGTCTCAAATCCCTAGGAGGGTTCGGAGGTAATGTCCCCACGGTAAGAACAATTTCACTAGAATCCCGGAGAGATGGTGTTCTATAATGGAGACATAAACGTTTTTTTTTTGCCGCGCCATTAATTGGGGGGGCGGTGACTTTTTGGGGAGGGCGGCAAATTTGTTTAGTTTTGTGTGGACGTTTTTTATGGGCGTCGCCTTCCGGGTTACGATTGTGTTGGGGGATTCTCCTATGGATTTCTCTAATGTGTTTTGGAAGAGAGTTCCAAAGTTTTGGGGCAGCATGTCTGAAACTGCCTTCGCCATAAGCCTTCTTACATAATGGGTGTGAGAATGGTTGGCCGATCTGAGTGTGCGGTTTGGGGTGTAAGGATTAACCATATCAGTCAAATACTGAGGGGTATTACCGTAGAGGGATTTAAAGGTGATAACGATAATGCGGAACTGTATACGAATGTGGATGGGAAGCCAGTGGAGGTTGGCCAACACTTATGGTCTCGTGGGTTAGGTAAAGTTATTACTCGGGCTGCCCTGTTTTGGACAACCTGGAGCCGGCGTATCTGGTAGTCAGGGACTTTAGAGAGAAATTGCCCTGTCAAGGGTAGGGGTGGCGCCGCCGCCGCCGCCGCCGCCGTTTATTTTACGGTTATTTTGTTTTTGCAAGTCTAAAATCTCAGCTATTCATCAAAATATAGATTACGGCAGCGAAGAAACTTTCCCCATGATTATTATTATTATCATTCCTATTATTATTACTATTTACATCCAATAGCACCATTGGGGCGCAGACTGCCAGACATACCGGAGCATGCCCCTTCTCTTTCACGATAAGCATTATGGGTTCTTTAACGTGCAATGTCACACGGGACCCACGGCTTTACGTCCCATCCGAAGGACGGAGCAATTCAGGTTAAGTGCCTTGCTTAAGAACACAAGTGTCACGACCGACAGACCGAGGTTTGAACCCGGGGGACTCACTCTGAGTTAACAGAACCAACTGAGTCCGGCGCACTAGACCGCTCGTTCACGACACTCATCGCATGAAACCGTTATCACTTGTCCACATACATAATTGTGTATGTACACTGGTGTGTTTGGGGGAGGGGCATGGTGCCCTGATAATATTTAAACGTATAAGCCAACGTATTGTGACGAATAAAAAATGGTGGACGGGGCAAGTCTATTCTCATTCATAAATTTCCGATATTCTTCGTCCGTTCATGTAGTACTGTTCAACGCTATTCGCGTACATTATTGTAGTTGAACTAGTTGCGAGTTTTAGCATCGGGTAAGTGGTGGACGCTGTGTGATCGGACAAGCGTTCTAGCGGTAAGTGTATCAATTGCGAATTAGTACAGTAGCCGCAGTAGTTTGGCGAAGTGCATTCTGCCAGGGCGGAGGTCGGGAGTAAAAAGATGGCCAAGTACAAGTGTACGAGAAAGAGCCCTAGAGTGGGACAGAGATGGGTGGCTAGTTTATTCCGGTAAGAGAACCCTCGGTGTTGCCCGGTGAGCAGCGCGTTGCTCCTCGCCACTATAGCGATAGTTTTTCAAGCTTTATTTGCATTTTGGAGTCGAACAGTTACTCTCTAGAGAGAGAGAGTGCGTAATACTTAGTACTGGCTATTAAGATAACCCTACACAATGCAGAGGAGAACGAAGGCTAAGCGGTGCTGGCGCAACCGAGGGAAGTTTAAGGGAAGTCCGGACGAGTTGTGTTAACACCAAACGTATTATTCTACGTGCAAGCCGATAATTTATTATTGATGAGTGGTTTAAATAAAGGAAGTACTACCATGAACTTGCAAATAATTACTCGTGTTCCGGGCTGGTGTTGTTATCCGGGCTTGGTGTTGTTATCTGTCAAAATAATTCGCAGGGACTAATTACCCAGCTTGGCTACCAATCGGAGGTATATTTCCGCCAAAGAATCCAGGTCCCGGGCTTTAGGATCGTCTGTTAGATTTTCAGGGCCGGAGGCAGACTCTTTAGGAAAATTTTAAGAAGAGAAAATCTCGCCACAGTATAAACATGCCCCCCGAGTAAAATTATGGCTTTTCTCATTTTACGATCACACATGAGCATTATCGCTTTTGATGATCATCGGGTAACCCTTACTATAGCTACGTTTGCGAGAAGTGTATGTTTTGTAAACACGGGTAATGTACTTTGGCGTATAACAACTTAGAAAGAGTACAGTCTATTGTGAATTCCAAAACGATTACATTCCAAACTTCGTACCTCATTGTGACCATTGTCTGTGGAATCTCTTCCAAGCTGCTCGCCAGGGCGACGACGAACATAATGGCCAAGAAAGTCACCATCGTGTTACAGTGCATGGAGCACGCACCGATACGCGCCCAGCCACCGCCAGACAAAGTCACACCGTCAGGATCAGGCGGTCCTCGTTGTACGCAGGAACAATTGAAAAACGACTACACAAGAGAGGGAAAAGAAACTCTCGCATGATGCAATTGTGTGCATGATGTTAATAATTATAATAATGTATTACTTATTAGGCGCGAATTAACATAGATATTATGTTCTTGCTGTAAAAGTCTTAATCCAATCGTGGTCCTTCCTACTAAGTTTTATCCCACCACAGCAATCAGTCGCGCTTTAGAGTTACATGTCAAACTCAAAAACATAGACTACGTCGAGGCTAGTGAATAGACGGAAATATTCCAAAACAAAGCGGTATTTATTACAAGCAATACGGGTAATACATCGTATCCCACAAGACTATTCAGGTTAATGCCAAGTTTCATCAGGCCGTGCTTTTAGTTCGTCGTGAGTTTTAAGTGGCAAGGTAATTGAAGGTAATGAGATCGCTGTGCAGCCCTGATAGAGTAAATCGCTAGTTGGTTTTCCCTTTGGCTTGGGGGCGCGACTGTGGCAATAGAAACTGTCAGGGTTTTAATTTCTTACCTCTTGGGATTCACCTTCTCGTTGGCAGCCAGCGTAGCATGCAGAGACGTACGTCGTTCCATCCTCTCCACACACCGCTAATGGGTCTGCAAGTGAGCCACAACTACAGTGTGCATTGCACGCATTGGCCAGCTCCACACCGGGGTTTAATGAGCTAAAAACAATAGAATGCAAAGAAACTCGAATAGTGCAATTGATAACAAAGCAATTAGATGACACTCTATTAAGTGGAGACAGTTACAGAGACTGGTTTGTTGTCGATTGATGTTAAAGGTTATAGCGGCTACATCAAGCCTGACCAAACTGTCTTGAAATAATAAGTTATTGAACATGTAATAATAATTTGAATAATTTCCCAAACACCATCGTCAATTTATTCTATACATCTTCTAATTTTCTTGTGACATATTATTCATGAAGCCATGCTGATACAAATCTCAGAATCGAATATAAATTTGACCATAAGAAAAAAAAAGAGGACTTCACAATACAGTTTAGTAATTGTATTGCAAGTAAATATTACGTAACAATAAAATAATACGAAAATATTACGTAATAAATAACGGGAGTTTCAATAATTCTAAAATATTTGGGCTATGCCCATTGCCATTCGGCCGCAGTCGTAAAATACACGGAATCGATGATAGCATAACTCTCTGACGGCACACGGGACTTACAACCAAGAGCTGGCAATGATTATTACGTGGAATTTTATAACTTGCACGTATCCACCCAATGGCGCAAATACAATTATTACCCCTGGTACCTGGACTAATATAATTCTTAGTAGTTTCTCAGCTCCCAGGGGATTATACAGCCAGATCTGCTTCATGGACGCTCAATGACTAATCAAACACAACAACCATCTCTACTCTCAATATTGAACACAGTCACTACTGTATACACATTGTTGTCACAACGGAAACCTATTTCTTGTACGTCAACGATATTCTGGTCTAAACAATAGCGACAAGACAGTCAGGGAAGGCATCATGATACGGTGCCTTGCTTAAGGACATAAGCGCCCCAGATTCGAACCCACGTTCTAACGACTCAGCCATCTGAAATGCAAATCCGATACATTAGACGACTCGGTCATAGCACCTCATGGGTTTGGCGGAGGAGGCACCAGTAGTCTGGGTTTGATGTTCTGGAGAACACCCATGAATTTATCAAGGGGAGTAGTTTTAATTGACAGCGACATGACAGGACCAGTAACGATAAAACAAACATTTGATCGAGACTCTCTATTTAGAAAAAGACGTCATCACTTTCGAGCTCATTGATCTAAAAAAAGGTTATTGCTAGGGGCGCAAGAAGCCAATTTGCCTGAACAATGATATTTCAGTTTATATGTGCTGAGTAGGCGCTATATTGTTGAGATGACTTTCGCGTCAACACTGTGAAAAGACTTTACGATGGGTAACTAATGTTCATAGCGCTACATTATTGACATCTCTTTCAACTCGGGCTGCAAAAGCAATAATATAAACTGTTTCAATTCTCTTGTTTCTCCATTGTCAACGATTGAAGGGGTCCCAGAGGTTGTTCCAACAATGGGGGCACCGTGGCTTTGTTTTGGCTTGGAACAACAGATCCTCGATTGAGTCTATATTTTGAGATCGGTGATGATACTCTGCAAAAACCAACCTCGTTTTCAAAGGGTAAACGGTGTCGACCCCAGCGATCCCAACACTCTCACAACCAACACCCAGTAGAATCAGCTGGCCTGTGAGAGAGACAACGCTGCATGCCAGGGCGAGCTTCATGGCACCTTCTGCCCGCAGAGACAGTTTCTTCACGAGATACCCGCCGATAATAGCTCCTAGAGCAACTGCTGGAACTGGAATCACAGCTGATCGGAATTACAAGAAAAGATACATTTCAGTTAAATACAAGTAACATAATTTGGTCGGCATTGGTATTTTGTTTGTGTTAATTTTCGACATATTTTGTACAGTTGCTCCTTCCCCCTCCCCTCCAACTATCCTCCCCTCCAACTATCCTCCCCTCCACCCCTCCACCTCTCCACTCCCCTCCCACACCCCACTCCCATGAGTACGTACGTCCCTGCTCGCATGTAGTATGAGGTGTAGTATATGTGACCCACCACCACAAAACCAGCAACAAGTCGATTTTGTTTTAAATGAGTTATTGGCATAATTATTCAGTTAGAGAATGTCTTTTAGCTGAATTTAATGCAAAAATTATGTTGGAAAAGACAAATTCTTTTTTAATATGCCATATTTATTATCGTAAGTGAATGGACGATTTTGAACCATGTTCTAACTTTGACTAGCCGTTACTCCATAACACCAAATGCGACTTGTTGCGGGTTTCGTTATGGCGGGTCACATATATGCTACAAAAGGACGAGACTAATGCTTACCCATGTAGAAATTGGCTTCGGGCGGTGACAAACCAAATTGCGTCTCCAGATATTTTGGAAAGAAAATCACCAAACTGGAAATGACTGCCATTTCACATACGGCGCCTAAGTTAATCCACATGAACAGCGGATTGGTTAGTAGACGCCGCAACGACATCAATAAGGATTTACCTTAAAATGAAACAGAACAATGCGTTTTGAAACTATGCATACAGTTGAACATAACATAAATTCGGGCCACCGCATGGCATGGTTATAATGTCAGTTTTCTTGGTCAATTTCAGCAATTTGAGCAGCCAATTCAATTTTCGTGCGTTCGAATTAAAACGATTTTGCCTCGCCAGTCAAATTTCGAATTCGGGCATTCACTTTCGTTTCGATGCATTAAAATTCCTTTAGCAATGTGTTCAATTTAGCATATCGTCGTTCTTTTTCGTGTCACGCAAGCATCATTCAATTTGGCAAAGCTGGTCCGACTGGAGATTTTTGTTGATTAATTTGTTTTCAGTTTTGTAAAGAGGCAATCACTTTCGCTGAATGGGAATCCAGATAAGTACGATAATGAAATGCTAACAGAATTCCAATAAAAAAATGAGCTCGACAATATTCGGAGACGAATTTGAAATACATGTATCATGACATAAGTGTGATCATAACTGGGAAAAGCTGTTTTAATTGGGGGCGAGGGCCTTGCAAATTCACCTTGATATCCAAGCGAGGGAAACCCTAACATTAGTTTGGCGAGAGAATATGCTTATTCCAGTTTGGGCGACTTGGAGACGCTACTCTTTTATAGGGGGGGGGGGGGGGCGTGTGTAAAGTATCAATTCGTAATTAGATCTATGATCCCAACATTGGTACCTTTTGACAGTTTGCTTTCTTGTACGTTAGTTATGTTCACCTCAACCTCACCGTTGTCGTCACTGATGCTGCGACGAGCCATAAACTTATCGGCACTGTTTGCCGAGGGCCGATCGTGCAGGCGCCGAGGGAATCCAAAAAAAGGCAACGATGACAGATAATAGAGGGCGCTCGTGATCAACAATCCCAGCCACCAAGCGCCGACCCAGAGGCTGTCATCTGGTGTGAGCTTCGAGTTGGAGAGAAGAACAAAACAATATTAGTTGTGGCAATGTGCCTCCTTAACGGGAACCAACAGTTAGAATTTAGCGTCAGTTCAATGTAATTATATAGTCTTGGCCCAAGACGTCAGTGATCGGTAGCGGATAGTGTACTGTGCTTTCGTTGTAACTCGTTATAGCGCGCCCTCTTACGGCCAGATTTAACCAACTTGGCTGGCTCTGAGTGTGAGAGCCAAAGAGTAATTAAGTAAAGAGGGGAAGCTCCCATTGGTCAGCCGCGTAACCTCTGTTGACGGGGCCGCCATTACGGTCTTGTGTAATGTGACGTCGAGGCATTCCCACTGACTGTGTGTTGTGTGTACGTACGTTCAGACATGGCGTTGTACATGCAGAAGGCCAAGGGCATTTAATCACAAACCAGGAATAAGTGGTAGGTACTGCTGTAAATCTAGAATTTAAGCACAGATGTATTCATCTGTTGCTGTTTCCAATGTACAGTTAGTCAAAACTCAAACTGTAGGCCTCATGCGCTGTCGATAATCATCATGTCATGACATGATGACCATTCATTGTTTTTGAAACTTTATCAATAGGCCTAGCCCTAGGCCTATCAGTATCATATTTAAAATACTAGCCCAGGCCTATAGACAGTCAAAAATCAAAACCGTAGCCGTAGTTTATTCCCTTCATCTTCTCCTTTCCTCACTAAGAAGATGTATAC
>JAVCKS010030387.1:0-12395 GCA_032273685.1 Pteraster tesselatus | reverse complement strand
AAAAAATGGCCATGTAATTTCACGTTTTTCTGAAAAACCTGACGACTAATGAGGCTGAAACTTCTACAGGTAAATTGAATTATATACATCTTTTTTCAGAGTGAGTAGGGATTCATTCTATGACCAAAAACCAGAAGTACAGACACCCTTTAATGTAGTTTTCATTATTAACCAGGTGCTAAAATCAACTAGGTCAAAATATTCCTTAAACTTTTGTACATTTTCTCTGTATTTGTGTACACACACAAACACATATACACGTGTTTACGATAACGACCATGGTCAGAAGAGCAGGCACAATGCCATGTACAATTACGATAAACTATCGCTTAATGTGATCCGGTCCTGACAGTTAGATTTTCAAATTGCCAGTGCGCATTCAATGCACACGCCCTCAATTCCGTCCAACTGTGTACACACGCCTTTGCACATCCACTTCCACACGCGTGTGGAATTCAGCCCCAAATTCATGCCAAGTTTCCCTTTTTTCTGGTTTGATTCAAAATGTTATTTTTCCAAGAAAGTAGTCCAAAATCATCGCTTGCCTGCCACTGGTCATCCCTAGAAAGTCTCAGCTCGATCGTTATTAAAAACTCGATGTTATTTACAAACAAATTAATTAAGCAGAATAATAGTATAAATGATTGAAAATGGGCACAATTTCCATTGTGAGTGTCTCATGGTGTAAGGTTAAGCACTTCATGGCTCAACGGTCTCAGGGATGCCGTCCTGGATTACTTCCAGCTAAGTTGCCAAGGGCCAAGGTTGATGTAACAGAGTTACACCAGAGCGAGTGTCACGGACCATGTGGTGCTTGTTGTAGCGGCTATGTTCGAGTGGTCTCGTGTAAAGAGATTTGTTTTTCTTTATTGAACGTGCGCAGACGATTACCAAGTTCCCGAAATGTTACGGATCCCCCTGGAACAGATAGTGGTACAGTCCAAGGTTCATGTCAAGGACATGATGGCCGCCGACCTGCTGAGTAAGGCAATCCAGCCGCCTCCCCCACCTGCAAGTAAGCTTGGCTCTGCCAGTCTATGCTTAGACTTTGGTTTAGGCAAACCTTTTCCATAGCAATCACTGGCACTAAGAAGTCTTGTACTGTTGATGTATTGTGATTACGTACAATGTTGTGGAGAGTGTAACTTTTGTGTAACTATGAATTAGCTTACATGGATGAATTCCGATTTACATTTGAATTCACCTGAAGCCAACCATATCAGCGAAGTCAATAGTTAACAATGCAGAATGTCTACCCTTTTTATTTCACGATTGATCCGATCTTCTGCACGATTCCGCCTTTGTTTACAGTCGAGAAAGCTGTCGATATCCTTCAGGATCTCGGCGTTATCAACGACGGAGAATCCCTGACGTCACTGGGGGAGAAGATCGTCGGTCTGTCCACCGACCCACGGCTCGCCAAGGCTCTGGTTCTGTCGACAATATTCAGGTATGTGAAAATTCGGCTGGCTATGGCAATGTCACTAGTCAATGTCAGATCGTAGCATACACTACCGGTCAAAAGTGTGTACTTAATACAACTGGCTAAAAATGACATTAATTTCAGCTCTCTGCAACACAACTTGTTTGAAAAGTTAGGGCCGAAAAGTGTTGATGTTTGTACTTTCATCTTGACCTCTTAACATCTACTAACCACTCACTGTTGTCATTCCCATGAGGTTTCATCAAAATCTAGTAATCCGACTTACGAGCAGGCAAACAAACGAAGCCAAAAACAGGACTTCCGTCCAACTTGCTTGGCGAAGATAGTTACGTTTCACCCAAGAGTCTCGTCTGATTGTAGCCATCGCAGAAGTTGTAATAAAAATGTTATGTTATTATTGTATTTACATTTGAGTTGACGCAGTAATGTGTTAAAGAAATTCACAAAAATTCAAGCATATCCTGTCACAAAGTAGAATGTTGTTTGTGTGTTTGACAGATGTGTGAATCCTGTTCTGACTATTGCTGCTTCTATGCATACTAGACCGCCGTTCTTAGATGCGATGGAGAACAGAGCAAAAATCTTACAGGTAGCTTCCAAACTTTCCAGACAGATAGACACACAGACAGCAAGGCACACAAACCAACAGACAGCAAGACACACGGACAAACAGTCAGACAGCAAAACACATAAAGACACACAGACAGACAGACAGACAGACAGACAGACAGACAGACAATAATCTGTCAAGTCTTATGGGACATGAGTATACTGTCAACAGTCTTGTATAACAAAGTAGTTTCTTTTCTAAAGTCAAGTACCGGTACAACTTTGTCAAGTCGGGTCCCAAGTGATCTAGTGCCCGAAGATAGAAAAAAAGGGATAAAATTGTTTGAGGCCTTGACTGTAGTTAGGCCCGGTGTGCATCAATAATGCTAGGATCATGGAGGTTGGTTCTCGTTAGAAACTATAAAGTTTCTCAACATTCCTGTCCGTATGTTCCAGTCATCAACAGGAAACTGGAGATGACTAGCGATCATGCTAGTCAGAACATTCGGAAATTTAAATATGTCATGGTTTCTGCAAACCCTAAAAAAAAAAAAACAGATTCCCATCATGGGATGAAAACATTAGCACCCTCGTCTTTAAAGGGCCACAACTGAACTACTGATTCCATTTTAGATCAAGAAAAATTTTGCCGGTGACAGCATGAGCGATCACATAGCCCAGGTCCAGATATATGAGGCTTGGGAGCAGGCGATGTTCACTAATGCGGTGAGGACGTTCAACTACGACAACCGCATTCATCATCAAACGCTGTTCTTAATTAGGGGTACGTGGAACACCAGAATCTACTGCACCCGTCGATATGAGTATAACTGTAGTAGCAGAATCTGGTACACTCTCTCTTTCTTTGAAAACGTTAAGGTCTTCGTCAGCAGCTAGCCGAGAATCTAGAGGATGCCGGCCTAGTAACCTCCGCCAGGGACTGCATCCGTGGCATCGACGGGAGCAGCGATTTCTCACACGACGACCAACTCATCAAGGTATCATTGGGTCAAAGGTCATGGCCCTTCTATTATGTCTATTGTATGTGTTTGTTACTCCGGAAAGACCGGAGCCATTGCATTTTGCGCCCGGTTAGTTCCCCCCTCTTAATGGTTTCTTGACCGCTTTCGTTTCCGCAGGGCTTACTGTGTGGGGCGCTCTTTCCAAACCTGTTGAGGGTGAGGCAGGGCATCATTGTTAAGAACAGGATACGACTTGGGAAGTTAGCGTTCAAAGATATGTAAGTTTCATCGTCCAATAGTCCAAGGGTGGTCTGATATTCCCCATCCACTAAAGTCGGTTTACACGTTACCTTATTTCTTTTTTGAAGGGACTATAACAATGTGCTCTTAGGTCGAAGGTCTGTCAACTGCACTCAGAAGACATTCAGTAGCCGCTGGCTTGCTTACTTCTCAAAGGTAATAGCATCTGGACTGGCTAGCGTTTTAATATACTTGATAACCTTGAATCTATCATACTTGATAATCTTTGACTGGCGTGATACTGCCCGTATTCCCAGTGATTATTAGTATCATAACTGAAGCCAATCTCACCAAATGATTGTGTTAGATCGATGCAACAAAATACTTTGTTTGTCAAGATCCACTTCGCATTACTTTTCTCTGTGTGCATACGGATGGTCAAACCCGCCAAGGTGTTACGTACCATTATAAAGTTATTATTCTACAGAATTTGAAAATATCTAAAATTTCCCAATTTGCGACTTTATCCTTGTTTCGTGGTGACAGGTCACGTATTCCAAAACACTGGTTAACCCAGTAGTTGTCTTGTGATACTCATACTGGCCGTATATATTCGTTAATGACAGGCTAGATCTGAGCAAGTATTCATCCATGATTCGTCAGTGGTCCATCCCTTGGCTGTACTCTGCATGACCGGAAGACAAGTACGAGTCTTCCCTGTTTCTAATCAAGGTACAAAGGTTTTTTTTTTTTCATAGTGCGGGCTAGATTTATTCCTTGGTATCCACTGTGTGTTTGACACTACCTTTTGTACTGGAGTCACAAGTCTTGCGCGTTATTTTGCCATTTCTAGAAGTCCACCGACTACAGGAGGACGGCGTGAACTTTGACCCGAATGTCACGGTGGTCAAACTGGTTCTCGGCACCGAGCTGCACTCGGCGCAGGGTCGCAGAGGGTACAGGACACCGGTGGCATTCTTCACGGAGCACAAGCTGGCGTCAACACTGATGGGTTTGATAAATGAAGTGAACAAGATGGTGGAGGAATGCCTGAAGACTGAACGTCTTGATAAACTGGTCAGTAAGATGGGTGGGAGAGTGGGGGGAAGGGAGAGGGGGAGGTTCACAGTATTAGATGGGTGGGAGAGTGTGGGGAAGGGAGACGGGGAGGGGGTTCACAGTAAGATGGGTGGGAGAGTGTGGGGGAAGCGAGAGGGGGAGGTTCAAAGTAAGATGGGTGGGAGAGTGTGCGGAAGAGAGAGGGGGAGGTTCGCAGAATCAGGGAGAGGTGGGGTGTTTTTATACTAAAAAAGAGATTTGGAAGTTATACTGTACAATGTTACTGTTAGACCAAGTTCATGTTGAACCTTTTGTTGGGAAATGTTAAATTGCTAATTTTGGTAAGTTTGCCGATAAATGATTGATTTTGACAAGAGGAAATACTAGCCTGTGTAAAACACTATGGATTCTTTTTATCGTGCCATATATATATCATTTTATTAAGCTAATCATATAAGCAATTGAATATGGTATACAAATGTGAGTTTGGGGCCTATTGGCAAGATTCATCCCATTTATCAGGCTATTTTAAACTGGGATTGCCGTGCTTGTGTCCTTGAGCAAGACACTCTACCATGATTGCTTCTTAATGGGTGCCCTGTGACAGTAGAGATTACATCTCACTGACAATCAAACTACTGAGGAAATTCTGATCTCAAGTCCAATGGGGTAATGAGATTGTTGCTCTATGCATGCACCGAGCTGACAATTTCAACTAATGGCTTGATTATCTTGCTTTCCAGCCCCCAGACGTCCAGCAGAGGCACGAGGACATACTGGGGTTGCTACAGAAGGTTGTGAACAGCCCACAGGCTCCGTTCATTAAGAATCAGCTACCCATGGGTGCAAAAAGAAAGGACGAGGAGTGGCAGGCCCTGATAAACTTAAACCTAACGGCGCATTGAAGTAGCCTGCTGCCAAGCATGCTAGTGTTCAGTAAAACCATTTTTTTCACAACAGATGCCAGAGGTGTTGGAGTCGGTTATTTAGGTTTTTTAAATATTTAAAAATTTTTTTTTATTTCAACTTTATTTAAACACGAGAGCCCAGAATCAACAAATGTTGTTCTTCCCTGGGGCTGTGTAAGTATGTGTGGATGTAATACTACATCCACTTCAGTGTCTGTGATGTACCAGTGTGATCAAAATAATTATCCCAGCAAAGAGGTTTCACCTCGGCAGTGTCTGCTGTAAAACCAAAGTAGAACCCAAAAAAATCTCCCACGACTTTCGCCGATTGCTTACTGTCTACTGTGAAATGGAGGCACTTCTCCCACAACTGTCACCGATTGCTTACTGCTCATTCTCTACTGTGAAATGATGGCACTTCTCCCAAGACTTCGACCGATTGCTTACTGCTCACTCTCTACTGTCAAATGGAGGCACTTCTCCCACGACTTTGACTGATTGCTTACTGCTTTCTGTGAAATGGAGGTACTTCTTCTATGACGTTTACTGAATCGTCATCACCCAGTCATCAGCTTCTTTAGGTTTCTTCTCCCAGGGTGGAGTTGGGTATTCTTCTGAAGAGGTAGTTAACTCCCTTGGGGAATGCAGATCCAATTCTAAAAAGAGGTTTCACTACAGCTCATTTGGCTACAAGTTATACTTGATTCATAATGTTGTGATTTTTCAGTATTAAATACCAAATATTTATTCAAATACTTCACAAGCTTTTGATTGCTAACTGATCCGTTTATGTTTCAAAATAATAATTAAATCTTTACAAAAATCACCATACAAAATCTCCAAGAAAGTACTTTACTGTTAATTGTTATTAAAATCTTTAACTAATCTCTTCTAAATAATTTTTTTTTGCCAATTGTCTGTTTACATGTTGTAGCCTTTTTAGCAAACTTTTCACAAACCAAAACCCTCTCGCTATTTAATAAGAACTCAGTGGCGAGGGAGAAAATAGCTCATTCTGACAGCGGGCATATTCAACCGAATTTGGTTTCAATTTGCAAAAGTATTTAAAATTGAAAAAAAAACAACAGTCATGCTTGTTAAACTAAACTGCTCACAAAAAGTTAGGAAACTTTTTTAATCAAGTATATTTTTATTATTTATTAAACCCTCTTTGTATATGTTATATATCAATGGAAAGCTGAAGTGTTCCTCTTTAAAATGATACCACATTTGCAATGATTACATGTTGCTGAACTTGGCCACATGAATGAGAATGAGGCAAAGTCACAAATAAAATGTGCCAAAATTACCGTTACCTGTGCTAAACAGCCAATAGGTAATGATCAATAATCAAACCGGTCATGGTTGAGAACCATAAATGGTTTACACAAAGATTTGCACCATTGAGCACAGCACACGCAAGTTAACCCTCATCTCTTTAGAAAACCATTGTTTGGACGTCCCAAGAAGATCACTCCCCAGGAGGACCGGTATCTTGTCATCACTTACCTTCATGACCTTCCACCTGGAGTCATTGTTATACCCAAACAATAAATAATAAAAATATACTTGATTAAAAAAAGTTTCCTAACTTTTTGTGAGCAGTTTATATGCTGGTACTTGTGTAAACTCGGTTTATTTTTTATGAATCAGCGTTGAACTTTGTTACAGGGACCTTATGAATCGGTGCGCTTTAACGATAGTTAATTTGTTGTTACCAATTTCCATAAGATGAATTGAAACATGAATCATTATTTTGTCACTATTACGAATGATGGTTGAGGTTGTCGATTGTCGATTTGGCCAAAGCACAGTCTTGACCTAGGTGAGTATGGCATTTTCAAGTAAAAATGTTAACATTGTATTGAAGTTTACAATGTAAAGGTGTCATTGTATAGTGACAAATGCATTGCACAAATTTAGGAGTTGTAAACAGGGTACGTAGTAATGAAGTTCGCCTGTAGCAAATTCTCCATTGCAGTTTATAACGGCATTATGTAATTTTATGCTGCGTCTTGGTATACTGGGTATTTTTAAGATTGGATAGTTAATTAATTAGTTAAAAATTCTGTATGCACAAAACTAAAATGCATGAAACAGGCACTATATTCACGAGTAACAATACAAATGCCTAAATTGAATGCATGCTTGTGTCTTTGGCGTTTTCTAAAAAGGTGCTACAAAAACATATACAGTGACGTCACACATACTGAGTACATTAATTGTTGACATTCATCAGTGTACAGGCCCAAAGGTATTTACTAATTGATATATATGCTGTAATGGTATCAATAAAATATGTGGCACGTTACATTAAAAGGTACAAGTTGTCGGCGCGATTGATTCTGAGTAATACGGGCGATGGTAATAATTTGTACCTCAAAAATACCTGCTTCGAAGGAACAGCTTATATTGTCAAATGCCTTACACCTCCAACAAACTCCTAATGCATTATTAAAGTTAATCATAGTTTAACACTCAATCTTTCAGAATCCACAAATCTTTAACAGCAAAAAATATACCAAAAAAAATGCAAAACACAATCCTTTGAAATCATTAAGGTATACATTGATACTTTTGTTCGTTGTAAGCTAATGATCAACTGCCAATTTTCATAAAATGATTATCATCCCAAATGCAAGTGTCTTTAGTACTGATAGGAACGTTACTAATCTTGCAATGCTATCTTGAATGTATGTGTCCCATATGTTGACCAGTTTAAGGTGTATAGTGGGGACACACACACGTACACAACAACAAATTGAACGTAGTGTCTCCTGTTATGATGAGTTTCCATCTGTATATTGAGTGTCCTTGCTGTACACCTTTTATCAAACCTGTGTATGTGCGTGCATGTGTTTCACTAGCTTTTCCTACTTAGGAATCATGACCCCAGACAGGGTGTGCACAACACCGTTATCAGCGGTAGCATCGGCCTGGATGACCTGGGTGTTCTGGATGTAGATCCCGCCTATCCCAACCTCCACCAGCAGGTTTTGCTTGGGTAGTAGTGTCTGCAGCTTCTGGTTGTCGTACAGGCCAGCCGAGTACATGGCGCCGCCCACCACGTGGAACTCGAGCACTTGCTGGAGGTAAGTCACATTGTTGAGTTTGTCGGCTACCGACTTCGGCAGCTTGGTGAAGGCAGCGTTGTTCGGAGCAAAGACAGTCAAGGGGTTCTCACTTTGGGTCATGAGCGCTGACGTCAGGTTGGCTTTCTAGGAAACGAGAGTGGAATATACACACGAAAGTACTGAAAGGCCAAATGTACTGATACTGTGGGGAAGAAAGTGGGAGTGGAGGAGGAGAAGGGGGTGGAGGGGATCAAAACAGCATCCAACGTATATCCCCCTTGTAAATGACCTGTGCAGCCCTTTAGTCAGACCATGGTCGGACATCAACAGACTCGCCCATGCAAGAAAAAAAAATCTGAGTTCACACCTGCTGTACTACAAGGATGTGGAATTGAAGAGAAATTTTTAATGAGTCATTGTCATTACTGGAAGATATCACCTATTTTGGTTTGGGGAAGGAATTTTTATACCTGTCAACTTGTAGCCATTTTAAACTCCTAAGTAATGGGTATTTGAATTATTGTGACCTATTCCATAGCACAGCTCAAACAGAGCTTTTGTGCCTAAACAATTTACTTTCATGTCGTAGATGCAAATTTGATAAACATTTTGCTTTATACTGCCTAAGCATAGCAACCAGTGGCAAACAATCACGCATTTGAGCCAATAAAGAGGTGAAATGCACTTACATGTAAGCAAATCTTGTGGTATAACAAACATAACTGTGCTTACTGTTACGCAGTGATAGAAAATTAGGTGTAGACCCTATCAATAAATATTCTGCTTTTAACCTAGGATGTCATATTTACCTTCAGAAAGGACAAACATATTTTAAGCTGAAATTGTAAATACAGTACTGATATCAAGCCTACTATACTCTACTGTCAGTAATTTTATACCTTCAAAAACATAACCAGCGTGCTGAAGTTAGGATCATTTTCCAAGAATTTGACAATATCGCCAGTTGGAATCGGAAAAATGACCTTGTCAACGATGTGAACTATCCCATTGTCGGCCATTCTGTCAGCCAAGATGACAGATGCACCTGCAGCGGTGATGACCTAAGTGATTGGGGAGAATAATTATGAAACTAGACAAACTGCTGAATGCTGTTGTTGTGTTAGTTAAATGCATGGAAGAAATGCCCGGGTAGAAACTAAATGTGGCAAAAATCCATATAACATTATGAACCACTACACCTACTGAACATGACACGACCCTCCAACCCCCCTTAACACCACCTCCTCTCCTTCTCCCCCCCCCCCTTAAAACCACCCTCCTTCCTCCCCCCTTAACACCACCCTCCTCTCTCCTCCCCCTTTAACTCCTCCCTCCTTCCCCCCTTAACACCGCCCTCCTCCCCCTTAACACCACTGTCAATGTAAGCATATTTTAGTACCAAACTCATGTCAAAATATACCAATGGATCACGAGTTATAATCTGATTAATGTTTATCAGACTTTATCACATTACTCTAACCTTGACCCCATACATCGCAATAACAACTTGCTCAAGATGATTGTTAGGCCTACCGGGGTACCCAGTGAAATTAGTTTTGCTATATGGCCTAGATCATGTAAATCGTGAGCTACTACTAAAAAGTACTATATAATAATATGCAGAGTAACAGAAAGAAACACAAAGACAGTACTCAGACATTTGGTCCCGCGGGTCGTTTTTTGACGATCTATTTAATACCTTGCGAACTGAAGCTTCACTAAACACTTCATAAACATTGGCACGAAGATACTGTAATGGAAGCGAGTCACCGGCGGGTGGAGACGGGAATGTGCTCGTAAGCAGCAAGTTGTCAGTGATGTCCGCACTCATAACCCCTCCGAAAGCGACATGGTACTCCAATAACCACTCGAGCGAGGTGTTGGTGAGTTTCTTTACGGCGGCAGGGCTCTTGGCGTACGCCTGGTCGGAGAAGGCAAACACCGTCAGCCCGTTGGGCTCCGTTGACGAAGCCAGGATCATTTTAAGCCAGGAGCTTTTACCCGCCAACTCGGCAAATTTGGTAGCTCCGTAGGAAGCAGCTACCTGGACGACATCGGCGGCCGAGGTCTGGCGGGGACCGGTGGCGGCCGTAACGACCAAGAGCAGGCAAACGGAGAGGAAACGAACTGCTGCCATTTTGAAGAGGGGAGTTATCTTCGTAATATTCTCACGTGATTCTATTTTTTAACATTATGCAGAGTAGCTGCGTTTACTGCACGGACGTACGTACATGTGCAAACATACACTCGATAGGCGCGTGTCAAAGGTTCTTTTTTTTCCACTATGGTACATGGTCCGGAACGCGGTAGCAGACATGTACAGTACATGTACAACGTTACTCACAGGCAAGATTGTGCTTTGGCAAAATCGACGATCTCAACCATCATTCGTAATGACAAAATAATGACTCATGTTTCAATTCATTTTATTGGGTACGTTAGCATTCATCTTATGAAAATTGGTAACAATAAATTAACTATTGTTATAACGCACCGATTCATAAGGTCCCCTGGCGGGTACATAATTATTAACAAAGTTCAACTGTATTTATAATAGAGTTCTATGCCGATTCATAAAAAAATAATGTACAATGGATCGAGTTATACCGTACCAGCGCGACGTTCAAAACATGGCACTGCGACGAAAAAATAAATCGTAAATCGCACTAGATCTAGGCCGCGGGGCGAGCCCTCAGTACTGCCTTAAAAAATGAATTATGCAAGTCAAATTGAGGGGCAACTTCAAAACAGGTTGGTTCCCTAACCTGAATCCAAGTTTGCTTGTTCCCATGCACGAAAAAAAACACATGAAGTTAGGAGAAACGATTTTAGGGCAAAATACACATTCAGTTTTCAGAATTATTGTATAAAAATGAAAAACAGGAAGATGCAAGGCTAATTTATGATAATCATATCTTATTGTCAATAACTAAGCATGACAATGCCAATAGTTCAATATATAAACTGTATATATAAACATGTATGAAACATTTGTGGCACTGTTGCCAATGAAACTAACTTTATTGGTTAAAAAGTGACAGATAGTGAATAATTCTCAGGGAGAGAGGGGGAGGGGGGAGATACAGGGAAGGGGAGGGGAGGGAGAGATCAGGGATGGATGGGACGAGGCGGGATGGGGTGTGGATATATATAGGGACGTGCCTATATAGGGACGTGGAGGGGAGAAAGGGGGCTTGGTTGGGAAGGGATTGTTGGGGTACCTCTCAAACCCTTCCTTAACCGGGAAGTGTGTCTATTTAATTTTTACCCTGGCATCGCCGGGTGGGTGGTCTAGTTCTGAACTAAAAACCATGATGAAACTGTGGGGGACATATTAAAGTACGCTACATATATGATTATGACTTAATAAACTTAATTTTTATTTTTCTATTGAATGGTTGCGGTATTTGAGCCTACAGTACATGTACATGCATCTGACTATAAACCACGATATCTCATATCATTATCGGATTTTTAAAGCATAAATCAACTAAAATGCAGTAGCTGTACCATTGGGTAATTCTGCTAGTCCTACCTTTATAGTGTTTTTGTGGTCTTCCGTGTAATAAACATTGAACCGGATGTTCTCGGTTTGATTTTCCGTCTGTGGTATGAAGGCGCTCGGTATCAGCAGATTATTGTGCATCAGATCTTGGTAGACGACCGTCAGACCGATGTGATATTTCAGGTATGCCTCCAAATCTTGCGGGTCTTCGATGGCCGTCTTCGCGACGGCCGTCAGCTCAGACCAGGCCCGATCGTCGGGGGCTAAGGCCATGAGGTGTCCCGGGCTTTGCAGGGTCGCGTTCACCCACGGCGACGAGCGAGCGTACTTGGCGAACAACGTGGCCCCTGAGTTCTCGCAGACTTGCAAGATGTTGTCGCTTCGTGTGGCCACGAAAAATGGCAGCAAGCAACACAAGATCTGTGCAAATGTCATTTTGGCTTTTTCTTACGATTACTAGTACTAGTAGTAGTGGTAGTACTAGTAGTAGTACTGCAGGTGTAATTAAAAACCAGCTGCACGGCTTGATTGAAGAATCAACTACAAATCTGCGTCTGTATCCGTTGTGTACGAAAGCCTATGGCAAGCCATAGGGGAAAATATTAATTATATGCTATGTCTTCAAAATTATGTGCGTTAAACAATTTATTCACA
>JAVCKS010030376.1:0-12395 GCA_032273685.1 Pteraster tesselatus | reverse complement strand
GAGCATGAATACCTATTGCATTTTTGGTTCTTTTAAAAAGCAAAAACAAAGCAAAAATACTATGTACGGTTAATCTTATAACAAGTTATATTAAAGTTATAACACAACTCAAGGTTTCAACAGACAGTTATGTTTGTATGGCTCATTCTGTTATGTCACGTGCCTGAAAATAACACAGGAGAAACATATCACTGATAATTGGTTATAGATATAAAATGCAAAAGGGTTTGGATTGGATAATAACCTGGGGGTTTGTTTTCATCCTGAGAAATAGCACAATGGAGAGACAGTCCATCGCTATTTGTTCCACATCGGTTATAATTATTGTCTTCTTCTAGAGCATAGCAGCGGATTTCTACTTGAACATGGTCGACATCTTGATGGAGGAATCACGCGAAGGAACCAGCGTTGATGTCATAGAGGATGCATCTAAATATTTCTATTCAGGTCAGGCACTCCTATCTCTTTCGGCCGCACAATTCGTTCCCACAATTTTAGCCACCTTTTAGACGACTCCTAAACCAGGAACACACAAAATGTCCAAAATGAAGCAGCTATGTATAAATCAAAGGTTTCACACCCATATCTTCCAATGCAAGCATCACTTTGGTTTGTGGCTCTTTAATATCAAACCACAAGCGCTATGACCATTGAGAAATCTCTGTACTGAATTCACAAATACTAAGATCTCAATTGTCTCAATTTACTACTCTCATGTCATATAGGCAATTCATCACAAGTTATCTTTCATTGCGTGCATCTAAAATGTTTTGGATCGTTACTGACCTTACTAATCCTTACTGTTGAATCTTGCAGGGGCCTCGAGTCTTCTCCAGGCAGCTGCTGGGCAGGTGAAGTCTTTCTACTCCGAGCTGGAGAGCCACCCAGAGGACTGGGCGGCCTTCTGGTCAACAGAGGGCGCCGTGTTGGGCAACCTCTCGTACCCGGACAGTGTGGCGCTCACACTCAAAAGGAGCTCAGGTAACCGTCAGTAAATAAGGTTTTTCGTGGTAGTTTCCGCCATAATCAAAGGGATACTGAAATGAAACTGTTTAAAATCAAGATTATTTTTACAAAAATGCAGTATGTCCCAAATTATTTGTGTTTATGAATCTTAAAGGGGCACCTAAGAAAATGTCCCAAGCGTTCGTAATTTCTCACGCAAGCCGTTTCGTGATTTACCAAGGTAGACCACTTTAAAGTGAACATAAATAAGTGAACTAATTGAAATCTTCTGTGAATTGGTACCCGTGATTAATTAACCCCTGAAAAATGTAAATCGCTGCTTGAATGTGCAAATAAAGGCATCCGCTAATCAGTGTGACAATAGTAGCCTTACCTCCCCCCCAAAATCATTGATTTACTACACAGCCTCAGAACAATTCCTTTCTACCTCTCATATCGTTTGATGAGTGCTAGCTACATTTCTAGTTCCATTTTTTCCCCTGATTTTCAGGTTTTTGGCTAAGTTCATCTATGAGTTTTGGCAGCTATATCTAATTTTATTACGAACGCTTCTGCTGTTTGTTCCTAGATACTGACGTGGACCCAAACGTGCCGGACATGGATCTGATAGAGCAGGAACCTTGGGTCCCAGTCCAGCTACGAGAGGTTAGTCAGTCAGACTAATAATTACTGGATCTAATTAACTTGTTAGAGGATAGAGGTTTCCATCACTTATTGAGTGCTCACCGTATCAGCCAAATTCTCTTTGCTCTCACTACCTATCTTTTGTAGAGCCGGAACCTAACCCAGAAGGTCCTTGGCATCATCGAGGCTGTTTCCTCTACGATACTTAGAGGCAAGGTACCCGGTGAGCCGGCCACCATCGTCCGAACAGGCAGCATGGTCCTGGGGCTGAGACGGGAGGACCTGAGGGATGCTCGGGCCAGGTTCTATCAGATGGAGGACGGGGCGTGGTTCAGGATACCCGCCCAAGCCATGGCGGAGATTGCCGGGATGTACGACGAGAACGCCGTCAGCACTCAGGTGCGTGCGTTGTATGGCAAAATAATAAACAAATCCCGGTTTCTCATCACCACCTGTGTCTATAAACCGTCCGTCGCATTAAAACAAAAATGTTAAGTCATTGTCAATTATGTGATATCACGTTTTCATGAATCAGACAGAGGGTGCTTTAATACTTATCCCTTTCCATACCAAGGGCGCCAAACGGCGACGAAAATAGTAGGCACGGATACCAGTCAATGTTGCTTGTATTGTACGCAAATAACTGGTTCTCACTAGCCTTATTTTTAAAACAATTTGGTAGTGAAAGGGTTAAACAGAGTCCTCTATACCCGGAAGTACGTAGCTTCTTATTTCCATGCTGGGAATTTTTTTTGTTAAACGCATTCCTTAATTACTCTTTGAATATGCTCTGATGAGAAACCAGGATATTTGGCCTAACGAGATGCGGGGTCAAGTGACATTGAATTTTTAACTCTCTATCTGACTGTTCCTGTATGGTCCACCTTCTTATGAAATAAATGCTACTGTGAAGTAAGCATCCAAGTGGTTCTGTATTAAGTGTATTGTCGAGTGTACTCACTAGTGAAAGAGTTTCTGTACATGCTGGGTTGGCATTATTTGTGTCCTGTTTAACCCTGCTGCTAAGAGCAGCTCCTTAGTGGAATGCTCTAGTAGTCCAACCGGGCTGCTGTGTGCCGCTTGTTGTAGCTGAAGTGTTTAGGAATTATTATTTTTTTATTTGTTTTGATGCATTTCTGGATAATGGCACTGGTCGACATTGTTTGTTTTGTTTGTCAGGTTATTAGCCTAGCTGACAACCCATACTCTTGGCACTTGAGTGCTGATGAAGTAAAAACATCAGTTGTTGGACTCAGCTTCAAGGACAGTAATGGTAAGAACAATAGATAATTGGAAAATTATTTACTCAATAAAAAGTAAACAAGTTGAGTGTAGTATTCCACTCCACTAGTCAAAACATCGTGAATGAAGGCAGCCTACAAATCCTCACAAAAGCGTGCATCACATTTTATGCGTGTGTGTGTAGTTCCCAGCTCTTATCCGGGGAACCGTCCTGGTGAAAACTGAATGCCACAAAATCGAAGCTGGAGAAAGCCCCAACATCCCTGCCTGGAACTTCTCCATCACGATGTCCCAAAAATAATATCATCAGCTACAGTTTTGACTTTATTCTGTCGACGTTTTGACATTTTGTTACTAGGTGAACCCCTAATCATCACCGATCTCCTCGCCGGCGTCGAGTTGATGATTCCCCGCGGTACGCACGCCGCCATCCACTTTGATTCCATGACCGCTACCACGTCTGGTCTCCTCTACGTCCACTTCAACGTCACCGAGACCCACAGCTCGGTGCACATCGACATCAACCCGACCACCGGTGCCAGACCGGGCGGCCCCGCGCTACAAGCGTTCCTCCGCTTCGGATTCTACCCGACCCCGGAGGACCACGACCTCAGCATCGACCTACCAGTCGACGACTCCGAGCTGTACACGACCGTCTTCAACCGAACGCGGAACATCACCGGGAATCCCTACACGTGGTTCATCCCCGAGAATCGCCTGTACGCGGTCGGGGCTTACTACCTCGGCGTGAGAGCGCTTCGGCGGGATGAGGGTGGAGCCAATGTCACTTCAGAAGGGGAGGAGGAGATGGAGGTCGACGTCGATATCAAGATTTACACGGCGCGGTGCCTGTACTGGTCCACGGTTTATGAACAGTGGCTTCCTCATGGATGTCAGGTTAGCCATATTACTTTTAGATTTTATTCACTCTTTCTTGTCAAATGATCCCAGGGTGCTTTACATTATTATTATTACTCCTGATCATTTGGCTGATTTTTATCCCAGTAACTTCCCCAGCTCCCTGGGGGGAGTGTACAGCTACAACGGCAGCTGATATACAGCATAACACTGACTATATACGCACAAACTACGTCTACACCCTTACAGGATACCCGTTTAAACACCTGGGTGGAGAGAATTAGCAATTACGTGTGAAGTGTCTTGGACACAAGGGTCAAATTCAAATTTAGGTCCAAAGAATGGTTCTACACTGCACTTTCTAGGTCACTGATTGAGGTGAAATATACCTAAGCTCCTCAACTGATAACCCTAACCCTAACCCCAACCCTAACCCCAACCCTAACCCTAACCCTAAAACCCTAACACCCTAACCCTAACCCCGATCTCAAAAAAGTGACATTGCATTCAACAATGTCATTTCAAACCAGATATGCCAATTCATTCCCTACCTGATTGAAAGATGATAATTTCTTGTCCGCATAACTCAGGTTGGAAGGCTAACCACGTCATCTTTCACCCACTGTCTCTGCGATCACCTCTCCTCATTCAGCGGGAGTTTTTCCATCCCACCAAACCGACAGGTCTTTGTGGCCAAGCAAGTACCTGAGGTTATCGATGTCTCCAGAACATTTCTCGTCCTTTACACGCTGGGCGGGGCTCTGGGCGTGTACCTCCTGTGCCTGGGCGGTGCCATCTGGGCTGACCGGAAGTTCACATCCAAGGTAAGCAGAGCAACACCTAAAAACCGCTAGATTTGTTTTCTTTTTTTTTTAATGCAGATTCAATGCCGTCACCGTAGGTTTGCCGTAGCTTTAAAATGATATAATTTGTTATGGTGTGAAAACAAATCCATTCCTGAATACCGGGTAGTTACCGATTATAATGTTACCGGTAAATAATGTATTCATTCTAGTTGTATGGTAAGCTGGAGTTAGAGCAGTCATCATCCTATTATGTCATAAGCTTCTTCACTGGAATGGACCTGTGCGCAGGAACAACAGCTAATGTAAGTGATCATCCATGAACTACAAAAGTATAAAAAAAGGGATTTTTACCAAAAAAATTTAAGAGTGGAAATCCAGTTCAATTTAGGGAGTCTGGATGTTCATACTTTGTGACCTGTCGCTGTGAAATAATCATAAAGTTGTTCGCTCAATCTTTTAATAGATAATAGTTTAAAACCACCCCAATTTATTTTTCCATATTTGCCAGTTTTAAAAAGATATAAAGTACCCCATCAAATGTGCTATGGTTTTGTATTATGTGCTTGGCATTAATTTTAAAAAATGCAAAGTTGGCCATACATGCTTTTTACAACAAATTGTTTGCAGATGTGGTTTTGTTGCAGTTGGTTTTCCCCCCCCCCCCCCTCCACAGGAAACTGCTTCAGGATATTGTGGCTGCTTCAGGCAGTAAACATTTCTTGACGACAATAAATCTCCTTGCATGGAAAATTTCCTCTTTTCCTCTAGCGGTACACTCTGCATCGACTTACTTTCTTGGTTTTCCTTGTCCAATCAATAGGTTTATATCTGCCTGCACGGTCCTTCAGGTTCCTCTGAACCCCTACGGATGCCAAACAGGGACAATGTTGCCTTTAAGGCTAGTGGTGTGGATTCGTTCTTCGTGACGACAAACGTGAAAACAGTGAAGGGAATAACGGTGTGGCAGGGCGGTCAGGGTTACAGCCCGCACTGGTAAGGATATCAGCGTTAACATTTGGTCTGCTCTACAAAAACAGGCTCTTTAAGTCACCCTATGCCAGCCATTACTTATGGCGTGTGGAAAGGGGGAGTCCTCTTTCAAAGATGTTGAGTTTGTTTTTGGTTCCTTATTTTGACAAGTTCAAAAAGGTGTTTTAGTTTTATTCCCTACCCTCTTGCCGTATGCAAATAAGCGTATATCTTCAGGATGCAATTTATTTCAGAGGTCCAAGATTTAAGCGTCTTTCAATCTGACATATTGCTCAAAATCTTATCAGAAAGGTACAGACTTTTACAGAACTCAATATGCATTATCTTGTTATTCAGGCATCTCAGCCGCGTTTTGGCTCAGAACTTTGTAACTGGAGTTAAAGCCTACTTCCTCTGCAACCACACCTTCTCCACGCCTAATGAGCCGGCCACCTTCACTTCAAACACCGCCTTCACCAAACATCTACACCTTTTCACCACCGCGCCAAGCCACAGACCGCTCGTTATGCATTTACCCATTTGGAATATGGTAGCCAGACCGGCGGTGTCCCAGTTTAGCCGACCTCAACGCGTGGCCTCCTTCTTCACGCCATTGTTCTTGATTTTGATGCTGGTCACTCTGCAGAAGATGCTTTTGCAGGAAGATGACGGTGCGGATGAGACTGGTAGTTCCGTCGGTACGTCTAGCGTCTTCATTGGCGTTGCTGCCGGTGTAGTTGTGGTACCAGTTTACTATCTACTGGTCTTGGCGTTCAGCGTCGTACGACCTCGGGTTAGCCAAAGGAAGTCCAGTCACGGGCCCGACGCGAGTGATGCTCCTTCCAACCCGAGAAAGTCAAGGTGGGGGAGATCATCACAACCTGGCACGAAAAGATCCCTGGAGGAGATTAAAGTGGAGGTGCCTGATAAAAAGAATGCCCGGGTTGAGACTATAAGTTATTTTACCTCGGATGATGAGGCGGATTTATCGAATGAAGATGTCTCTACTGGAGCATTTCCTGTTCCAAGAAGGCAGTCGTCTGTCGACGGGTTATCTGACGACTACTTATCAGATTGGAGTGAACCAAACGTGAACCAAAATGCAAAGTGGTCATGGGATCGAGATTCGGGAGATATAGGTGCTTCCGCCGATAGACAGAATCGCAGCGATTCCGCAGAGGCAAGCGAGGCTGAATCAATTCCTGCCGCCCTGAAACTGGCCAGTGGAACGGGAAGTGGGCACAACAGGTGGTCCATGTCGAGACACAGAAGAAGCGCACATCTGAAGGACAGCGCAACCACTGGTTACTGTTCTAGGAAGGCTGATCATGATGATGACGAGAAAGGCGGAGGAAACGGCCTGTCTACGAACCCAAACTTGAACAAGAACGCAAAGACAAGCAGTGGTTCTGTCCCGTCGAGCATCGCTACAAGATCTCTTGGTTCGGCAGCTAGGAACAACTATCAAAGTAAAGGTGGACCACATCTCAAACGAAAAAGGAATGCTAAAGAGGTAGCTGCCAACCACCAGACTGATGACAAGGTTTCTCAAGAGAAGTTACGGTCCGGCTGGTGTGGATGCTTCCAGAGTAATATTCTTCCATGGTGGACCTCCGTCATCCTATGGTTAGCCACTTCTCTCCTGATCGGTGGATCTATTACGTTGACTATTGTTCTCACTTACAACTACAACACGAGCAAAGCTCTCACCTGGCTAATTGCCGTCTCCCTCGCGAACCTACAAAATATACTGATTCTTCATCCACTGCTAGCCTTTCTCAACGCCCTGTTCGCTTCCATCTTCTGGCAGCCAGGCTGCCAGGCAAAGTCCTCTGTTGCCTTCGAGGCAACAGCACCCAGTTTTAAACTGAAAACGCAGCCAGGTACAGTCACGAGTTTCACGACGGAAAGGGAGGCGACGTGTTTAATAAGCAGCAGGCAGCTGAGGAAACAGCAAACCCCTCGGAGTTACAAGATCTGGAAATGTGTCAGGAAACATCTGGCGTCTTGGCTGTTTTTGGTGCTAGCCATCTGTATTGCTCACGGAGGTACAAATAGGAATGAGTTTTATGCAACGTCCACGGCGAAAGATATGTTTGCGAATGGAGCTGAGCACCGAACGCTGTCTTTTCATCAGGTAAGCTGAGCAGAATCGTATGCCGAGTCCAAGCCCATTTTACAGGCCACTAACTTTACATTCTCAGATAAAATGTAATAACATTCATCATTTGTGCACGTGTAATTTGAAATCAAATTATGAATAAGTTTCATGCCCACTGGGAAGTCAAACCTCTGGCCGGACTCCCTAGTTTTACCTCTAATAGTGTTTATTTTATATGCTGCGTGTGCTTGAATATCTGTCTGAAGATCGCAGTGATATTTGGCTGACAACCAAACTATTGTATATGATTTTAGTAAAGTACTACTAGTAAATTAGTTATCGATGTTAGCACGATGTTTTATCTTTAACTCAAAAGATCCATAAGCTGGATGAGTATTGGCAGTGGGCGTCTGAGACACTTCTCCCCGGTCTACAACCTATCCTGAACAAGGACAGTAACTTTGGGCACCTTAGGATCATCAAAGGTCCCATGATCAGACAGCTGAGGGTCAACAAGACAGTAGCAGGTAAGAGCAATAGTCATCTGGTTTATAAATCGGTTAATCATCAACTATTAAGGTTATTGGTGTGATAATAACATATTACAGTACATAGTTCAAGAGTGTTCATCAGAAAATATAAGAAACAGCACTGCACAGTATGTTTTTTTTTAACAAACCAAAGACAAAACTGGGTTTTACAGGGTTCTAAATGTGCGCTGTCGATGAAAATTGTCTTTCTGAATCGTCCATGATTTCGTGAGCAAACCATTTTGTGATTTACAAAGAGATGAAGATAAATCAGCAGCACCCATGGTTCAAATCCTCTGTTTGGTTGGCAGTACTAATTATCCCCAACACAGCCCTTTGTAGTCATGCAAACTTAGAATTAGTGCCCCCTTCGTGGTTTGTGGCGCCCCCTTCGTGGTTTGTGGTGGGTATCATGTTGAAAATAATTAGATTTAGGAGGTGAAAATTTAGTTTGATTGAGTGGCCCCAAACCATATCAAACTTTAAAACTCTTCGAGTACAGAACTGTAGGAATGCACCCATGGGAGGTTCTCTAACGACACCTGTGCTGTTAATTAGGTATAATGTTTGGAAGCAGTTATTTGAGGCAGTTGTCTGTACCTGTGTTAATTCACAGACCTCTGTCGGGAGACCATCCCTAATGGTCTCCCACTGAGCAGCAGCTCAACCACCTGTAGTTCCATGTACACGTCACTCACCGAGGACACCTCGCACTACCTGACTCCCTCCTGGACACTCCCAGACATGACCACATCACCTACCACCAGCCAACCAACCGGCTACCACTACTACACCTCGGAGGAACTCCAAAATGCTCCCTTCCACGGAACATTAGCGACCTACCACGGCGGAGGCTACGCCGTCGACTTGAAAGGAAGCTACAGGGATGTTTACGATACCATACAGACGCTGAAGGATGTCAGATGGCTCGACAGTTACACCAGGGCGGTATTCCTGGAGCTCTTACTCGTTGACGCGCAGCTGAACTTAACGAGCGTGATCAGACTCGTCGCGGAGATACAACCGACGGGCGATCTGGAGACCCGTGCACTCGTGGGGATTGTCGCGGTCGGGGAGTCCTTCGTATTGGCGAGCGTCGTTGGTATCGGTCTGCTCGGGCTGTCCGTATACGGCATGATGTTTACCGAGGCACACTGCATGCTGAGATGGGGTCGGAGCTACTACGGCTCCATGCGACATCTCATCGGCTTCCTTAACTTTCTGGCCGCATTAATCGCCGTTACTCTGATGGTTTTTAACACGATGTCCTCCGGTAACGCGACCGTCAGTAATGCCACGGTCAGGGAGTTTGTCGGCGCTCAGGAGTTGAACCACAACACCAGGACGGCCGGTGCTGTCATGGTGTTCACAGCCATGATGAAAGTGCTGTTTCAGCTGGGTTGCTACGAGCGGTTGGCGCTGTTGGTTCAAGGAACCCAAGCTGCTTTCCTGCGGGTCCTACAATCGCTGCCGGTATCCGCCGCCGTGCTCACGGCGTTTACCTTCGCCGGTTGGACTTTATACGGCGGCCACGTCAAGAACTTCACGTCCCTGCCGGGGACTGCTATCAGCTTGGTGAATGTCTTCGTGGGAGGAGGATTACCCATTGCGGAAACCAACCGGGAGCAGGCCACGCTTCCGTGCTTTCTCCTTCTGTACTCATCAACCTTTGGATTCTTAGCACTGCTCACGTTCACCGTTGTCATCCTGCAGACGTATAAATCACGGAGATTCAGCATAATCATGCGCCGTTTCGTGCAAAGTGGGCGGCTGACGGCATTCTGTCAGACTCTGAAGAGCCGGCTTCTCGTGAGTCGGACCCACCGGAAGATGCGGGTGAGGAAGTACGTGGCTCTTCGACAGTCGCGGTATCTCAGGAATAGGCAGGGGGTTTTCCCTCCGTCGATTGCGGTGAGGCAGATCGAAGACAGGACGGACAGACTGCTGGGTGCTTACGAGGCCGACAACCGGGTTCTTTTTGACAATCCCAAGTTGCTGGTCCAAGCGGTGATCAAAGAGTACTCCCTCCTGAAAGCACTTAAACAAATATGATCAAATAAAACATGAGGGTTAGGAGAAGAAGCTTTTTAAAGCAGCAGGTACATTCTGCTGGAGAGTCTATTCATTAGTCATTTTGTGATTGAGCAAATTAAATAAGCTGTTTCTAATCATCTTGAGTAATAACATTTACCTCCAAGAAATTGCTGTTTTGGGGGTTGCAGTACTATTCAAATTTGAGGTTGAGATTTCTAATTTCATTGGCTCTGGTGAGTAGGGATGTCCTAAAGTTTGGCCTGATGTGGGATATAGCGCCTTAGTGTCTGGTTCACTGGCAATAATACGTGTAGGTGATTTGTTTGAAGCATTCAGTGTTAGATAATCCTATCCCGAAGCCTGTTGTGTTGTTATACTTCAATTTCCGACCGGGCCACCCCCAGAAATAATGTTCAAATGTTGATGATCGATTTAGTAGGTTTGCCTGGTTATTAGTCTTAAATTGTATAATGGACGCGGTAACACGGGCAAACCAATCCAGGGGTAGTTACATCTTGAATTATTGCCCGCCAATAAATCGTTTTGACAAGAAAATTCAAAATATTCTGTAACTTCTCGTGGATAGATTTTTTTTAATGCCAATATATCTATCACTTCACACTTAACAATATTTGTTATGGTGAAATTAGTCTGCATTTTCTTGATGGCAACTCAAGCTAAATTATCGGCCCCGTTTTAGTGCAAAAATGTGTATCTTTAATGCCATTTTTAGATAAATGGCTATGAAAATTATGCAACAATTATATTTTACGTTGGACAGTATTACTGCTAAATGGAAAGAGCGCCCTCAATTCCCCTTAAATTTGCGTTCCACCCCAGGCTTTTGCTATGAGAAGGCCGCACTGCTCTCACCGGAAAGAATTGTACAACACAGCAGTTGAAACCCGGAGACTGCCCTCTAAGGACGCTTAGTTCTTATCATAATGTACGACGGTCTCCTTGATAACTTTACACGACGTACGTGCGCTTGGATTTTAACTGAAAATATTATTGACGCTAGTGCGATTAAAGTGTACAGCTTTTGATTTCACACACGGGTCAGTTTAGCAATCGTTACAAATATCTCCGTCATTGATCAGGATTGTACACGAAATGACGTACGATGTTTATAAACGCGACGTTTCGGCCGTGTACTGCTGGTCTTCGTCAGGCAGTGGTTCAGTCCGTTTGAATGATCAGCGTATATTGTTACTGTTTTGGTTGCCATGAATAACTGCGTGAGCGTCGTCAAGGGCTGGGGAAAAAAGCTACGAAATACTCATAATAAATTATTCCCAATTTGCATTTTGGTGATACAATATCCACACCGGTCTCTTGCAGCACGTTTAACTGCAGTGCCTGTCAAAATAATACGTAACCTCGAACTCAATGATCCTCTGCAAAAATGAACAATCCATGTTTAAACGTTTGTATATGTTTTGCTCTACAAGTACTACAACTTGTTTTGTACACGTTTTTCATCTCATGCTAGTTTCGAATGGTCAGTTACGTCTGCTGGGTATGATGTTATGTGCTATCGTATGTAGCCAAACAATAATTCTACAATAAAGTTTGACTTTCAGACAAAAATAACCACCAAAGTTCATTATGGGTCTATCTGGGAGCTGTTCACATTCTTGGTTGTACATATTTTGGAGAGATGTTAATCTTCTCTGTTGTTATTTGGTGAGTTTAAAATAATGTTTGAAATAGTATCGCTTGGGGATACGGTCTTGCTATTAATATGTTTTATTGGAAAGTGTTTTGGAATTTGTATTCGAAAGGCATTATAGTGTGTTTAAATGTCAACGTTTCGCAAATACCCATTCGTCGTCGTAAAAACTGTTCCGTGTGTATTTGAGAGTCAGGTTTGTGCTACAGTTGAAAATAATGAATTTGTTTTTTATACCATGGAAAGTTATACCGTTTTCAAAGTGATTTTTCGGCTTATCACAGCACCACATATTTATCAAATGCCATTTTATGAAATCCAACTTCGTTTTATAAACGAATTATGATCGTTTATTACTGGATATTATGATGTCAATTTCTAGTTACTAATTATGTACGCACAAATGGTGGCGTATTAAAACATAAAACTCGTGGCAGTGTAATAAACATTTCAAAACAACAAATGTTCGTTTAAACAGTACAATACGATGTGGTTTGCGTTATTCGTATCATTGTTGGTATAATAACAACGATATTCATATTTTGCAGATCAGTTTTACTAATGACTAATTATGTATGGATGGTGGGACGAAC
>JAVCKS010030365.1:0-12397 GCA_032273685.1 Pteraster tesselatus | reverse complement strand
GAGGTGCTAAGATTGGTGATTAACCTTAGCAGCTCGGTGGGCATGAAGGCACAGGAACAGGGACTGCTGAGGTAAGCAGGAGGTTTATAGTGAAGAGTATCTATGGATTATTGAGGAATACTGAGGTATAATGAAGGCACTCAAGGATCCTAGTGATTCTACATCAAATCCTTTCTGTTTGTCATTCTTGATAGCTTGAAGGAGAAATTTCCCCCCACCTTTGAGAGTGTCTGTCTGTATTCGGATGTTGCGTATCTCCTTGGCAACTGCAGCTACCGTCTCTCAGCTCGTCGTTTTATTCAGGAGCTCTTCCAAGATCTGAAGTACTCTGAGGTAGGCCCACATTCCATTTATTATTCACTGCTACTGGCAAGTATACTCGACGGTGTGGTTGCCTTGTCCTAGAACTATTGGCGAGTATACTGGACAGTGTGCTTGTCTTGTCCTAGAACTACTGGCGAGTATACTAGACAGTATGCTTACTTTACCCTAGAGGCATTGACAAGGGTCACACTTGGACAAACAAGCAAGCAACTATTACTACCGGTACAAGGAACCTCCGATTCTGAAATGTTCATTTGATTTCTGCAGCTCTTTCAAGAAGCTCGAGAAATCCAAGGCGTTGAAGAAACAGAACGGCAACTTGAAGACACAAGTAACATCCTCTCCGTAGTTTGTCAGTAGCTGGTACGCATACTGGCCTTCGTAACCTTGGCTTCGGGTGTCGCTGCAGGGGGGTGGGTGAGGGCAGGCTTCGCTTTCTATCCACATTCTACAAATCTCTCTTGATAACCATGGATAATTCAATTCACATGGGTCATTCCACCAAGTTGGGGCACATCGGTATAAATGTACCACCAAACTCCACCCCTCCTAAATTAGTACATGTATGTATTATATGTGAATAATGTATATATTAAATATATGAATATTCATGTATATATTAAACATGAATATTCGTGTAAGAGAGCAGCCAGCAAGATTTTAACAAAAAAGTAGACGCTATCAAAAATTATTGAAAGAAAAAGTGCAATAAGTTGTCAATAATGTAGATGATTGCTGTAAAAAGGTGTCTGCTAATTATAAAAAGTAATGTTAACAAGTTTACCACCCTTCAAAAGTTACTTGAGAAAGGAGGCAGTTTTATCTTAAACATTTAATTAGATAAAAATTCATTCAAGAAATAATTCAGTTTTTTTACAAAATGTAGTTTGAGACCGCCAAAATGTTTTCCCCATCATTGTAACCAAATTAACTTTTGTTTACTGAAGAGAATGTAGCTGTTTAGTTATTTAACCTATTATGCAAAGTTTTTTATGTACAAACATGGAGAAATGTCTCTGTTAATCCACAGTGAATGACTATTTCGAACCGAGCTTTTGTTTTGGTTTAGTTATTAATAATGAAGTCTGTACTGCCATGTTGCTTCTCCCAAATGCTGCGTTTTCATCCAGTAATGGTTTACTGCTTGGTCCTAGCAAGATGGCCGCTGGTGACATCACTGATCTGAAAATAAGTTCATTTTGTACAACACTGAATGTTATGTTCTACATTATGCACAACGTATTTAATTGAATACATTTATAAACTAAAAACGAATTCTGAAATATAATAAATTGCGGGTAGAAGTTTTTGAGATAAACGTTTTGAGACTTGTAAAAACTACAATCTTCTTAACCTCAATTGTTTAAAGCTAAAAAGAAAAACAGCCCCACTGTACGTATTTATTACGACCCCCAAATAGCAGTAGTAATGTATGCAAATTGTTTTATTGTGTATTCGCACCTGGTAGTTCTGCGAAGGAAAGAATTCCACTTGTCAGAGAACCTTATGTTAAATACGTCCTTACTCTAAAGAGTTACAACCGTATGTTTTCTTTTTATAGATGATAAACGAATGCATTAGGTGCCCAACATTTATCAGAGTGAGGGGATGTTGTGATCTTTTCAACCTCGCATAGCTCAAATAAAGTGTTCACACCCAAGTGACTCATTTTCACAGAGTTCGTCACATCTGTGTTGAACTGTTTGTGATTAATTTACATTATTATTTCGAGTCATTATAACAAAGTTCCCATTTTGTTTTAGGCCACTAGAAATATTTTGTAAAACTCCGTAATCTTACCCAATTACTCTGATGCGAATCGTATTTATATAGTTTGTTGTCATCTGCCTTTCAGCTGGTTCACAACATGGTAACAACATCTATTCAAAGCTCACGATGTATAATGTCTCATTTTATTTGAGAGTTACATGCCTATTCGTCAATGGTAATTTTATTCCTTGGATTATATCTTTACAAGTGTTCATGAGTTCAAGTTAGGGAGGCATACGCATAACGGAATATAGCATCTTCCTTGTGGCGCAGTAATTTATCATTTATCGTCAGAGCATGTGCCCACATCATGGCTGCCCACAACATGGCGGCTATTATATAGTGTCAATAACGGCAGGGTCACTGTGGGTGGAAGAACCTTTCTCCAAACGAATCAACCGTTTGTGTTTTATAATCCGGCTTTGAATTCGTTGGGTTCACTTCAGCGCCCAAAGTAAACATCCTTTTCCAGTCGAACAATAGCAAGGGAGGTTATTGTCAAATACGAAATACATTAATAAAAAATACTGGGAATAAATATTGCGGTTCTTTGCATTGTTATCTGGAGACCAGTTTGGCGCTTTTTTCCGGTGTTTATTTGTTGAGACAACACGGTGGGGGGGGGGGGGGGCGGGGGGGGGGAAGAGAGAAGTAATTGTATCTTTTTTTATGCATTATTTTGTCAAAATCATAAATTGTGTCAGAGCCTAACTTAACCGCAAAATAAAAATCAAAAGACCTAAGTTGATCATGAGTATTGCGCGCCGCCTAAAACAATTTCACAGTTAGGCTAGTCTTGTTGCCAGCGATTAATCATGTGATAAATCGCTCGTTAAAAACCGAAGCTAATCTAGTAATTACCCACCAGAAACAGATGAAGACATTTCGGGTTGTACCCTCGCGGTTAGGTGACAATTTTTCATTCGAGATTCGGACCCACTATTTTGGCCACCTGGATAAAGTGGTCGCCGAACGGGGACGTATTATTTTGCCAAGCCGTTCAAGTGCCTTTACCCAAAAAATATCTCCATGCTGTAACTATACAAATGGAAATGCGTATTTTCCTTCCTCCATGCATAGCCACAAAGCTATAGGTTAGTATATAGCACTAAACCCACCAAACTTCCTTTTTACGTTCAGAGGTCAAGGTAGGGTCACCTTGAACCCTTGGTTTGCCTGTACCATAGACTGCTAGCTGCTGTGTTTCTCCTCCGACCGTACATGGTCTATTTTCAACGGATTATGATCAGGGATTCGCCGTGTATTTCATATTCACCTTTCAATGAACTCTGCCGTGACCGCAAAAAACCCGCTGGCCCGGCAAAATGGGGCTGGTTCTTTGATTTATTCGAGTTAGGGTGACACAGCGCTCCATAGAAAAGTTTTTGCTGTGACTGTACTGTGTGCTGGTGCTTCATCAGTCATCAGTGCGCACATTTTGCTACACGTACGGGGATTGAGTCATCATTCGACCGGAGTTGGGTAAGTCAATTCCAGATTGTCTTGGTCAGTTTGTGTTACTGTTACTGTTGGAATTTTCCTTGGTTTGTTTGTATTTTATTTTATTGGTCCATGCGATAAGGGTATAGGCCTATGCCTAGTTTTATTTATTGACATGGCACTGGCAGTATTCGTTTCTTTGTCCAAAAAGTTTTGAATATAGGGGCCTATGCCCTATGCCTACTCTCACAATGAGTCTCAGTCTAATTTTCAACAGCAACCCTTCATTTGTCTTACTCTATCAGTCTACTGTCTTACTCTTCTGCAGTCTGTGCTGCTTGGCTGCAGAAACACCGCCTATCCCCTGCGTGTCGTACTCGTAGAACTTAGTAGAACACAACTGTACAACTAGAACTAGAACTTAGAAGTAAAGAGTTTAATTGGCAGCAGAAAGGGCAGACATGCAAATACGTCTGGGAATAAGTATCAGTTCAATAACCACGCCCCTTTTCTAAAACAAGCCCTACATACTGCCCAGTCCTAAAATAGCAAATTACGGGACGTTCTAGGAATTAACTGTAAGCATTTGCTGTTGTTCAGTAAATTGTATCGATACAAATGAAACAAACATTAAACAAAAAAACAAACATAGCAAAGAAACAAACAATTAAACAGACATTTTACAAACAAACAAACATTTAACTAATCGATCGAACATTACACAAACAGTACACGACAAAAATTTTACAAACAAAATTAAACAAAAATTTTACAAAAATTAAACAGACAAACAAATAAACCTTAAACAAACATTAAACAAATTGACATTAAACATAAATAAAACAATCAAACTAACAAACAAACAAAGAAATAAACAAACATACATTGTATTCCAAGCACAGCTGCACATTGTTACCAATTTTATGCAGAATACTGTCGGGAACAATGTGTACCTAGTATCATTTTTAATACATATACTGTAAGCTAGACTAGCTTACAAGATTGTTCTTCTTAATATTTGTTTTTCACTCCTGTTATGACAACTTTGGAGCAACTCTGGAATACTGGTCCACGTCCTTTTTCTGAAAACACCCTTGTACCCAGCCTTCACATCACAATGATGTTAATTACAAGGGTACCAGACTAGTAATTAAATGAACGGGTATTTTGAAGTTTGCCACAACTTTTTCTTACAATAAAGTTATTTTGCTGGTCCAGTTTTATTCAATTCAATTCAAGTTAACTTTTTGCTATAACAATCAACAAGAGTTTAGTGTTTGTGCGAGAGTACGTGTGATTGATGTACATGTGGGCCAGGGGCTCAGATTATACTCATTTAAGTTTACTAAAAGATTTGACCTGCAAAGCTTTGAAGGTCATCCCACGTTTACAATAATATCGGCTGCATATCGCTTTCATGCATGATATGAGTTTGGTTTCTATTCACTGAAAACATTTCCACTGCCAGGTTTTTGAACAAAGAATACAATTAAATACCATTACAAACCAAACTTAGTAGCACAGCCTTAAGTTCACCTGGAGGTGATGGGTAAGTAACCTTTTCAGATCCAGTACACTGTCCTTAACAACTTTGGAAACAAACTTTTCTAGAGTATTTAAATGTTAAGTTAAAATTATTGCCTAAGTCATTAAAACACCATCGACGATGTCAAAAAATTCGAATTTATCATTATTAAGTGGCAGCTAGTCTCAAAGTATACAAGTTTCTGTTTTTTAGGAGTGCCGTTCAGGAATGGGTTTGTGAGGTTTTTCGTCTAGGAAAATCTAGCCCAGTTGTTCTCTTGAGCAGTATAAAAACCTGACAGTGCTACTACTCTCTAAAAATATGAAATGAAAAGTTATGCTATTCACCGAAGTTGCCTTTAGGGCAAGTTATTAAAAAGGGATTTTTGTACACCTAGCTGGCTGAGTGCTGGTTTCAAATAATAACAGCCCTTCAATAGGAGTTTAGGGAACGGGCGATTAAACCCAACTATAAGAGATAACCTCTGGCAAAGTAGTGAAAACTTTGTTGGACAAAAAAGGTTTCCACTGACTGCTGTGACTAATAAATTATATCCATTAGGAATTGTAAGGTAGAACATTCTTGTGTACTTATCGTGGTTTTATCTCTGTGGGGTGTAAAGCAAAAATGTACAGTTGAAAGTAAAAAGTAATAATTGTCTGAGGGAGGGCTGGAGGGAGTATTCTGTTTTAATTTTATAAAGAAAACCTCCAAAAACTCTTCAGGTGGCAAAAGTCGTTTTTTATTTGTTCACCCTAGATTTTAAGTTTGGGCACCATAATTTTTTAATTTGGACACCCCCGTTTTAAATCTTGACACTCTATTTGTAAATGTCGATTCTCTGTTCTAAGTTTAGACACATTGCTTTTTAATTTGGATACCCTGTTTTTAAATATAGACGGCCTGTTTTAAAGTGGGACATTGTTTTACTTTGACATCCTCTGAATGTGTTTATCTGTGAAAAGGAAAGAGGTCAAATGAAGCAAAACTAAGAAGAATTTTGTTTTCATTGGCTTCACATAATATTGGCTTCCCTTTACTGAGCAGTCCAATGGGATACAGATAAGGTCCAGTTTATTTATAAAGTGTGAGTGTATTTCCTCTCCAACCACAGGTTTCCGTTATGAACTAGTGACCCAACCCAATCCAACCCATGAACAAGCAGCCTTGGATGAAGGTACCAGTTTAAGAGAGTGAATCCTGACCTTACCAACATGGCGGTCATCATTATTGCTTCTCTCACGATTCTCCATCTAACGGCTGCTGTGATTGGTCAGCTAGTGTTAGTCAACCATCCATTGGACGTTGTAATTGGTCAGACTGTGTATTTGGATGACAGCTTGCTGGTGTTTAAGACGCCGGGGGAGGGAGAGCAGTGTAAGGTTGAAGTTGCAACGGAAGAACCATTCTACCAGCGTGTGGGGACCCTAGAACCACAGGTACAATGGTCTGTTAACAACTTGGACTCATGTCACCACAATATAGCTGGGACTGGCTAAATAACTGTTTCCATTAACAACTATTTTATGTCGACTGAATTCCACTAGGATAATTTCCAAATGTTTCAATTAGAGACGTTGATGGAGAAAATGTAGATGATAAAACTGTTAGTTTTTAGTTGTTCATTACGATCACCATAAAACTCCTAAAACCCTTTAACCCATTAAAAACTATTGATACACGTACTATGTTGTAAGTTCTAGGCTGTGAACTCTATTTTTGTCTGGTTATGAGAGGCGGTGGTTATCTGTGAATTAAGGCATTCTTCTCCAGCACAGAAATGTGTTTATTCGCCAACCATTTTACTTTGCATTTGAATAGTTTGTCCCATTATCAGGTCAGGAAATTCCTGATGTGGCCATCTATGTAGACACTCAGACAGGCTGTGATTGTGTCGAGTTCCTGTTTGAGTTTGACATAACTGAGAGGGAAAGTCATAATTCACTAAATGGGTTTAGGAAATGGCAAGTGATAACTGTTGCATCACAGAGATGTAGGCATAGAACTGGCTTGGTGCTTGGTATATTGTCATTGTAGTCTAATGGAGATCCTGCAGACATAAGGTCACTCAGGATATCAATCATGCTGTGCTGATAATAGGGTTCATTTCATGACTGTTATTTTACTAAAAGGATTTCTTTTATTTCTTGATCCCCCACCCCCCCATTCCCACCCACAATGCTTTGTGTTGTTGGTTCTAAACCTTTAGAAAATGTAGAATAAATGTATTTGTGACTGGGTGTTATAAGTGGGGTCTACATGTACATTAAGGCATGGTTTACTTGGACCTGGCTCCCCTCACTCCCCCTCACATCCCCCTCACTCCCCCTCACTTCCCCTTCCCCTTCTTTCCCCCTCCCTTCCGTTCCCCTCCCCCGCACTTCCCTTCCCCTCTGTTCCCCTCCCTCACTCCCCCTCCTCCTTCACTTCCAACCTCCCCCGTTCTCCTCCCTCGTACCTGTTCTTGTTGGGATTTCCCTACGGCTTTACCCCCATTTTGAAACCACAATCTTCTGAAACAGACCCCTCTGGAGACCTATAACTGCATCAACCCTCTTCCCTCTTACAAACACAAATCTTTAACATACTGAAAAGCACAGTCAGAGATATTGCTGAACCTTTGCAGAAGGTTCGGTAAGGGCACTACCATTTATTTGGGAGGGGGGATGAAGGGTGAGGGTGAGGGTAATAAAAGTAGTTATGTGTTTCAACTATCTGCATTCTGTCTCTCACTATCTGTACTGATCTGTCACACACAAGAAATGTCCCCTTGATCCTTAAGGATAAATCATGGGTGGGTGTGATATGGGGGTCATGCCTCTCCCAAACAGTGTGGCTCCCATTAAGGGACACCTATAATGTAAACATACCTGAGTAGTGCAAACTCTGTGTAATGTGGTATACTTATACAGATTATACAGTATGTACTATGGGGTAATCCTAAGAGATTTTATCTTTCACGTGATAAAGACTGAATGTATACATATTCCTGCGAAGCATTGGCTCAGCTTTCTTCGTTTGTGTTTTCTACAAACCTTTTCTATATGCTACTAAAGTACTATTTCGGGCCCTGGGCTAATATGTGAATTAAATGAGAAACCTACCTTAAGGCTGCTCTTGGAACTGCATAGGTCCTGACTGTTTTGACTACAAGGGCTAGTGAACACTACCCTTTGACATGGCCTCCATCTATGAGAGTAACTTACCCGTCTTTATTTAAACAGTTGACTCATTTATTACACATTTTAGGAACCGAATCACTCCTTGAACCTAGTGGACGTGAATTTCCTTTACTTTCCAAATTACATAGCAATGAGTAGCCATGCCAGATTGGTCTTGTGGTTAAAGCCATCAAAATGTCTGATAACTGAGCTTTTTCTGGGTTTTTGATAGGGAAAAAATGATCGGCCTATTTATTACTAAAACCATAATGGTACAACTACATAATGATTGTGCCTTAACAATTGATTAACATTGAACGAAAAAGTCTTATGTGTATAGTCCTGCTAATTGAGTTTTTGTGCGTGGTATTTTCAGGTCTTTGACTGTGAGTTCTTCCCTGGAACCGTTCGCTATGTCCACTCCGGTTCCCCTCTCTTAGACAGTGACACCATCAAGCTCCGTGTCTACTCCCTGAGGAACACCGATACCATCACAGAGACATTCTACATGCACGTTAACGTAACCGCGGCAGAGTACCGTGTCATTCGACCTATGATGCACATCGAAGTAGATGAGTTCAACGGCATCTCCGATCCTATTGATATGCGCATCTTGGACTTTGATTACGATCGTCAGTCGCCTGGTGTGTCATGCTTCGTGCGTATCAACACCATCGCCAGCGGTTTGCCACGATACGGTCACCTGATACGAGGTCTCGATGATGACCAAGAGGAAGTCCGCGTGTTGTACGAGAACTGCGATGATTTCCTCTACCAGGATATTCGCTATCGGCACATTCTGCCACCGTCGCCGAACGTCGACTACATCGATCTGACGATCGAGGTCAATGACCCGGGGAAAGCGGGCGGGCCGTTCACGGATCGTTTCTACCTGGTGGTGGATATCGTGCCGGCATTTGAAAATCAGAACCCTAGCGAGGCTTTTCTTGCTCAGTACGTCATGGACGTGGACCAGTTTATCCTGACCACAATTACAACGGACGTCATGTCCGGTTCGGATGATGAAACACGGTCGGGCGACTTGGTCTTTCACGTTAGCAAACCGCCCGGGTTCGGCGAGGGCAGTATAATACATTTAGATGATCAGAGTAGACCCATCGAGTCGTTCACCCAATTGGATCTGGCTCGGTTGAACATAGCCTACAAACCGCCCGATAGGAGCTACCCGAGTATACGCCTCATCGAAATTGAGTTTGAAGTCTACGATGACTACTTCGCTAGGAGCCAACCGATCAAATTGACGGTTGCCGTGCAACCGACGCAGACCAATGCTCCAAGAGTATCTGTGAATCGCGGTCTGACGTTGTTGGAGGGACAGTCGCGACCCATCCATCCGCAAAACTTTGAGATCGTCGATAACGACAATATTAACGCGGTGAGAATCAAAGTAGTAGGTGGTCCGCACCACGGCCGACTACTGCTGAACAATCGGCCCATGATCATGTTTACACCTCGCGATATTCAAGACGGATTAGTGGTTTACCGCCACGACGACAGTGACACGCTGAAAGACGCTATTGAGCTACGCATCACCGACACAATCTACACAGTCCATGCGTCATTTCCCATCAACATACTGCCGAATGACGATAGTGCGCCCTCGTTGATACGTAATATTCAGATTGACGTCAATGAGGGACAGGCGGTGCGCATTACCCGTTTTTCACTCCTGGCCTCCGACAAGGACTCCAACGATAACTACATCGTCTACAGGATCACGAACCCGCCCCAAGACGGTGAGATCCTGAAGAAATACTCGGCGGACAGTTTTGGCCATCCCGTCACCGATTTCACCCAGAGGGATCTGTTCCGCGGAATGATCTACTACCACCATCTTGGACAGGAGGAATTCATGGACTCCTTCGACATAGTCCTCTTGGACAATCACATCCCACCCAATGTTTCCCCCGAGCAATCCGTGCTCGTTCGCATCTCGCCTGTCCATGATCTGCCTCCGCAGATGTCTCCCGGGGCGACGGCTTCTATCGTCGTCAAGGAGACGGAGATTGCCTACATCACGCGGGAGCATCTTCAGTACACGGATGCCGAAAGTGAAGATGAGGATCTTCGCTACACCATCACGACTCCCCCTCACGTCGTAGCAACCCACAGTCTGACCAACGCTGGCCGGCTGTTCTCAACCGCAGACGTCCTCATGCCGATGAAGGACCCAACCGTCCCTGCCATTCGGACGTTCCAACAGCGTGACATCGATCACCACACAATAGCCTACATGCCGCCTTTTAAAGAAATCGGACCCAACCCAGTTGAAATCCGTTTGGTTTACTCGGTATCGGACATCTACGGTAACCTGGTACTCGGGCAGTTCTTTGACGTGACCGTACTGCCCGTTAATAATCAGGAACCGATGGTCTACGTGAATGACGTCATGGTAGCGGAGGGCGGTGTTCTGAGAATAACCCCGACCCACTTCATGGTGACTGACATGGACACAGCGAACTCTGACCTCGTCATCACACTGTCGGCTGAACCCCAACACGGAAGGCTTGTACTGGATAATGTGACTGTCACAGAGACTGGAACATTCTCAGTTGGTGATATTAGTAATGGCAGGTTAAGGTATGATTAGTTACTTAGGAGATAAAGGCATTTGCTAAGTAACAATGATAACTCAAAGTTGGTATGCTTAGCATGAATTTGGAGATTTACGCTTGATTGTGTTTTGCATATTGGCACGACAATCATTCCTCTTTAGAAATCTTCAATCCTATATTACCCATAAATATGTAGAAGAGTGGTAGCCACAATTGGTCAGTCAGTCGGTACAATACCAGATTAGTACACTAAGCACAAAGTCCCTGGTTAATTAAAGCTAAGCACAAGATCTTAGTTTGAACAATTACTGGTAATTGTATTTTCCAGTTACATTTGTTTCTGCTTTAGAGTACAACAAACATCAGCAGCACTTTTAAACTTGATCAAACTGTCTTTCTTTCGTCATAGATACGTCCACGGTGGATCCGAGTTTCCCAGTGATATATTCACGGTGTCTGTTTCCGACGGTGTTCACAGTGCATCGCAGGATGTCATTCTTAGCGTCACCCCAGTCAATGACGAGATTCCCGTCCTAACCCCAGGCCTGATCACTCACCTGACAATCCCCGAGGGTGGAGAGATTGCCATCACGTCCGAAGTCCTCTCCGCGACCGATGTCGACACCAATGACCTTCTCCTCAACTTTGTCGTCGTTCAGCATCCCAAGAGAGGCGTCATGCTAAGGAACGGCATCGTCACTAGTCGCTTCTCGCAGCTTGATGTCCAGCAGGGCAGTATCAGTTACGTTCACATGGGTGGTGAGACCGGGAAACTGGCCGTGGAAGACTCCATCACCTTCGTGGTGTCCGATAAGAGCGTCCCGTCGGCGACTAACCTCCCAGTCCATCAGGTCATCATCACCATCAGCCCGACGGACAACCAGGCACCGGGGATTGTCTTCGGCAACCCCTACCTGGTGGAGGAGGGGAGTAGCTCCCCGCTGACGGTCGACGTGCTCAGTGCCATCGATCGCGATTCCGACCTCGAACAGTTGACCTTTCACATTGTAGCTGACCCCCGGTGGGGATTGGTGGAGAACATTCTGCCTGACCCGGGCTACGAAAAGAGTAATGCTGGAAAGCCGATCGCATTCTTTCGCTATCACGACATCCTCAACGGTAACATAAACTACGTTCAGACCCACAGCTCCGGAGTGGAACCCGTGGTGGATTCCTTCGTGCTGTACGTCTCGGACGGACGGCACCGCTCGCCTAACGTGTCCTTCATCGTCAACATCATACCCGTAAACGACGAGGAACCTATATTCACCGTCCGAAACTTTACCGTCTTCGAGGATTCTTTCTTCAAGCTCAACTCGGATTACATCGGCGCCAGCGACGGCGATATCCCGATGGAGATGTTGTTGTTTTCGCTCGTCCGATCGCCGCGACACGGCATCCTCGTAGACTGGGCACAACCCACGGACTTGCGTCGCCCCATCTTCGATTTCAATCTGAATCAGCTTCTGAACACTCTACGTCTGACCTACGTCCACGATGGGTCGGAGAGCTCCACGGACGAGTTTGAACTGAGAGTCACGGATGGGAAGCATACAATACGGCGGACTCTCTTTGTCACCATAACGCCGGTTAATGATCAA
>JAVCKS010030354.1:0-12399 GCA_032273685.1 Pteraster tesselatus | reverse complement strand
AGGGGGGAGGGGGGAGGGGGAAGGCTGATACTAGAGTATTCACAATTAATTCTATGTAATAAATTCATTTTAGTGTAGATGTTAAACAAAGTGGATAAAAACAGAAGCGATTAGAAAACAGAATCCGTACTTGGGTCAGGCAATTACAACTTGTCACTTGGGTAAAGAATTTATTACCAATTATTAGCGGAAATAAATGAAGATCATGGACGGTGGAGCTGTGTAAACAATTGGTCCGACGTTTGGCTCTATAACAAAAGTCGCTGACTAGGCCTAGTGGGGAAATACAACTTAATAACCTAGAATCCCCGATGATTTCAACTTAAAGAAAAAGTAGATTTAGAAATCATACATGCAGTATCATTACAGGAAGAGCGAGAGGAATTACTATAAAGCAAACATCATATTTAGGTCGCATGGCATAAGACTTATTACATTTTGATTTGATTGATTTGGGGGAGGGGGGAGATTATAGTGAGCCGCATGATCGGTTAAGAACATGTGGCATTCAATTTAGAACAAACTGAATCAGATTTGACACATTGCATCAGATGAGCACATGTGTATCTGGTTTAGGACACAAGGATGACTTGAACAGGGATATCAATGTAGCCTACGTATAAATATTAAAGTACAACAGTGCACTGTTTCCTGGCCAACCAGACTGTTACATTATAACAATCAAAATATATACGTGGTGATATACTCAGACTACACATACATGTCGACTACATAATGTAAAGTATATAAATAAAGCAGCTTGTCTGAAGGTATATTGACCTTCATTCAAAAATAAACTGCATAGTGCTGGTATACACTTCTGAGATCTATGAATAAATTGGATTACTATAATAAAATTATCCATAAGAAATAAGCAATAAATACAATGGGGCAGAATTTACAAAATACAAATAATTATTAATGCATGTACATATTTATATACTAATCACTATATCCTTTGATGCCTGTTTAGGCCCAGGGAATAAAATAGGAGTGAAAATAATCAATTGGTCTTGTAATAAAGAAAAATGGCGAGCAGAACCAACACTGACCTTTTATCCCTTCATCTTAGTCTTCTGGTTCATGCAGGTTGAAATCAGGGGAGTGTGAGTGACAGAACAGTGACAGTTGGGCCAGAAAATCCTTCATGAAGGCGTCATTCTGATTGTAAAGTTTGAAGGAAAAGAAAGGGTCAGTATCATTTATTAAAGACTAGCGGGGGTATCCCTGCGCCGCCTGGGTTATAAAACACATCCGTGTCCCTTTTTCCCCCCTTTTTGTTTTTTTATTCAGGACCACCCTAAGGAATGGTGATTCAGAATATATATGGTGTTGGGGGTCTTTAATTATGTTATGGTTTCTGAGTTCAGAGCATTCATACATTTACACGGTTGCCCTTTCTGTATATAGATAGATTGTACTGTCTCATCATGTCAAACCAATTTCACCTTCGGAAATAATTTAAAATGTGGAATTGATAATTTTGTAGGTTTGCCCTTGCTAAAAAATTATATAATTCCATAAAAAACATTTCATCCTTCGATAGTTACAGAGGATTTCTTCGTGCCATTATATTATTTTATCATAATTTCACGGCAATCCTACACAGACATGCACATAGTGGAGGAATCGAGCATTAGGGACATGTGCTAACAGCAGAGAGATTTAACTCATTGTGGCACTCTCTCGCATGGAAGTAATATAAGCCATATAGATCAAATTTGTTCCGAGTTCAGAGAATGTTCTACTTAGGTTGGAGGTTTGCACCTAAGGCATATTGTGCTCACCGAAAGGGTGGACTGGAAAAACTATTACTCTATCCGAGATTTTATTAATTCCAATAATAGATTCCAAGGTAAATACACAAACCAATGACAACTGATGAATAATAGCACCCATTAGGCTTAATATGACTCAGTTACTACTGCGGGCAAGATGATTTAAGCTCGATATTACCAGCCCAAGGGGCCAGCCAATAAATGACAATATATTCTTTCAATTTTGTTTAACCTATCAATCTTGATTGGAAAGGCATGCAGCGGGGGCGGAAAAATAGCATACAACTGTAATGTTAAACCTTGCACAAACATTCGCTTTGATATTAAACAAAATGATGACTATAAGGCCCTGACACTGATGTTTGAAGGGAGAAATTTACATTTGTTATTTTAATTTGTTTCATTTTGACGGTTTTTGTTGCGGGGGTAAGGGTTGTTGGGTGAGGGTTTACTTAAATATAAGTACCTTCCTGACCATTTCTAATAGTTAAGTTCTTTCACAAATAAATGGCCTCCCTTATTGATTCAGCAGAGGAACATTTCTCTCCTAGCTTTGTAATTGATCTGCAAACAATAGTCTAGAGTCGAGACCTTACTTGAATACAGAATAAATAGAACATGGAGATGGAGCTTCCTACGCGAGGAGCCTTTGGACCAAAGATATTAATTCTTAGAATCAGCCATGTGTTTACATTTCATTAAGACTTTTTTTTCAATGAAGAGAGAGAGTCACGAAAATAACATCGTGCGGAAATAGAGTAGGCATATATCGGCAGACAGATGTTTAAAAGGTTGTGGGCTTCTATTCAGAAAAATTGCTCCTCCTTAGCAACGGAAAAATCATCATGATAATATTGCTTACTAATTAGTTATAAATCCTCTGGTTTAAATGTATATCTCAAACTGATCAAAAGCATGATTTTCGGCAAACATTTTGCAAATTACTGCTAATGTAAACCTAGAATAGACATCTCACAAGAACATGATCATCTTCGAAGAAACCGGATAACTTACCTGCGATCCAATGAAGTCGTCCATATAATTATCCTTATAGTGTGGTCTGGGTTGTACGTTGAGCACAGAGAATCCTAATGGACAAAAATATGTATAAGCCAAAGTCTAAATATGAAGTCATACGTACTGGTGGAGGGTATAGCCAAGGGCTGTCTGGTGAAGAGGGACAAGGTGCAGTGGGGTGGGGGGACAAGAGTTGGTTTATGGAACGGGGGACAAGGGTTAGGGGAGAGGAACAACGCTGGTGGACGGGGAAGACAAAGGTTGGTGCTTTTGCCCGAACTTTAAGAAAGGGCATTTAACAAGGTTAAATAGATCCGGGTTTATGTTAGTATTATAATTACCGCATCTCGCTGTAATTGCCTCCTCATATAGCAAGACAGCAAATGCAGCATCCTCTTTGGTGATCTCATCATGGAGATTGAGTTTAGCGTGTGCTCTGGACATGCATGCCCTATATTTATAAAAATACAACTGATATTTCGTTTGCAAAGCAGCCTATTCTATTAAAATCCAGACAATTCGCAACATGCAATGTACTGTTAACAGCCCCAAAGATCTGAGGTGTTTTGGGTGAACTTGTCAATTTTTGTTAGTAATATACATTACTTTACTTCCAGACATTTCTCAAAGTTTGAGTTCAATATTATTAGCAAAAATACATGATTTTTATTGCAAATTTTAAACGAGGTCTAGTGTCTAGAAATGAAGCTCCAAAATTATTTTATTTAAGAATGTATGATTTCATATCATTTTACAGATGGGATTCTCAAGAATTAAAACAATAACTTGATTTATTCTTGGTCCTGGTGTTGACAGATCGAACAGGTCACATAAATGATATCTTTATTTTATTATGTCTTGTTCATATGTTTACTGCCAACTTACAATGTCTGCAGTGCCTGTGCAGGGAAAGAAACTCCATTTATCCTTGTAGATCTTACTCTCCTGCTGCCTACAAAGTACCCCTTGAGAAGCTTTCGGGCAGGGGCGGAGAACTCCACAGACATCTCAGATGCCAGGCCCAGAAACTGTCACAAACATATTGTCATACAGAGAATCACTCACACAAAGATTTGGGCCAGATGTGTAATGAGTAGATAACAAAGTATATAAATGTATAAGTTTACTTGGGACCTGTTTTGATGAGTCAACAATCAATGCGGAAAAAATAAAGTAACTCATTTTTTTAAACACAAATTGCGCAACTAATTGAGCTGGGGTATATAACTTATTCTTTGAAGCCATACAACATCTTTTACAACTGTTCAAATAAAATTTACAAATGTGACCGGCTGCACAAAAATTGATATTTTGAAGCAAAATAAAAAAATTGAGTTACATACATATACTTAATTAGTTACATTATAAGCTATGATTTGGTGTAGGTTTGAACCCTGTGGCATTCTGCATGCTGGAGATATACTGATTTTCGCATACTCATAATTGTACAAATTTAGTAATGAAACGTTTCCACATTAAAATAACTCTTTACGTGAAATAGCATAGCATCTCCTATAATCTATAATCTATATACTAAAAGGGCAAACCGTTTGAATGTATGAATGCTCTGAACTCAGAAACTATAACATAGACACCCAACACCATATATATTCTGAATCACCATGACCTCAGGGTGGTTCTGAATACAAACAAACAAACAAACAAATAAACAAAAAGGGAAAAAAATGGACATGAATGTGTTTTATAACCCGGGCGGCGCCGGGTTATAAAAGGATGTGATATATTCGGGCTGTACCCATTTAATGTCATCAGGACTAATCACTGTCTTCTTGCTATCCAGCTGACGTTGGCTCTGCATCGCGCACAGTAACGTCTGCTTAACAATGCTCAACTCCGCAGGGTCATCGTAAGAAGGATTGGAATAGTCACAGCTGAGCACCAGGGAGAAACACCTGTAAGTTGAGGTAGGTGTATAGTGGTTTTATCGATGGAGGAATGCCCATTTCAGACAAATCTCACCTTGAATTGATAATATTCGGCAGGCTTGCCCTTGTTATTGGCTTTAAAATGATATACTGTATGGCACGAAAAACCCTTCTTCCACGGACACTGACAGAGTACCTTCTTGTCAAAAGAACTGACTGCTGCCAATATCATGTGCAAACCTACCAAATTATCATTTTAACATGTCAAATTATTTCTAATTATAAGTCGGTCCGAAATGAGTACATTTTTAACAAGATGCATGCAACTTTAACGGGAAAATAAGAATATAATTGGTCTGTAATATAACAATGATTGACTTACTCTAACAGAGATTGATTAGCAGTCTTCTTAATCACCTGTTGGGGAAATATTCACTTTTAGTATCATTCGTTCTTTATATTCAACCGTAACATCAACAGAAAAGGCTCGTGATGACTACAACATATGACAAGAATGAATCTTCAGATCAGATGACTGCAAAATTACAGGACAGGGATGCGTTCATATTTATGATAAAACAATATAGGGCTATTGTAATAGGCCGTTTTCATAATATTATGCTATTTTTATGCATATACTATCCCAAAAGTTGCTTTTGACATTCGCAAAGCTTGTTCGCATCTAGACACGGACAAGCTTTGCAGTTGTGAAGTTCTTTTTATATGTATTAGTACATATTTAGATTCCTAAAGCCAGGCTTAGGTCGCTCTTACTACCCAGTCCCTGACTATTTTAGGTTGATCGGCGATAAATTCTTCAAAATCGGCGATTATAAGTCAAGTCATGAGCACCTCTATGACCACTCGCAATGCTCGATGATCCAGTCTGTGACTGGATCGTAGAAATATAACACGTTCTATTTTCCACGACTCAGCCAATCAGAGAGGAATGTTGAGTCGGTACTGCTAAACGTGGATCGACAATGTTTCAAGAGTCACTTCGCAAAACCGACATGAGTTCAATTACGACACGATTGGCGACAATTTGATCGGATCGTAAGGGCAACCTAAGCCTGGCTTAATAAAAGACTTGTTAAATTATTTCTGCTAATAATGCACAAATCAAGTAGTTTTCGCTGCATTCCACTTACCGGTGTAGAGAACAGTGTATCCTACCCAGTATCATTTGTTATGTAGTATTCCAGACATTTGTTATGTAGCATTTCAGACTTACGGGTGTAGAGAACAGTGTATCTTTCCCAGTATCATTCGTTATGTAGCATTCGGCGGAGCCCCAGAGGTTGCACTCAAGTGGAAAGGATTGTTGTCGAGAGGCAGATCCTGAGGTCATCGGAAGGTCAACATGGACAGTTCTCCGGTCTAGCACTGTGACAACAGAAAGGTTATAACACTTCTTAGCGGAAATTGGATTTGGATGCAACACGATAGGTGATTTACTTAAGCACAAAAATGGGTGGCCAGCTTGGATTAACATCTTTTACTAAACACAAGAAGACAAACTACCCCACGTTTCCATATCATTTCCTCCTGCGGGAATTGATTGTTAGGGGGTACAAATTTAAGTTATTCAAGCAGTTTTTGTCTATTTGAAAATTTAAAAACGGGTAGCTTTTTTCAAAGTTCACTTTTACAGTATACAATCCCGTTGTCAAGTTACTACTCCGCAGCCCATCATGCCTGCGCACCAAAGATGGGTCATAGACCCTTTGCTACATCAATATAACAAAGTGAAAGAGGGTATAACTAGCATCCCTCACCTTGGTGTAACATTTTCTCTCTTGTGTCTTTCCTGAGAGAATCAACATCTCCCAGCAGACAGATACCACCGTGAGCTAACAGCACAGATCCAGCTAGTGAGGAATATGAAAGATTAGGTAATGGATTATGTATTAGTGCTTCATCAAACAAATATTGACATTGTAGCTACTAAAGCTAAAAGAGAACGTAGTGGTGAGGAAATGATGAAAGTATTCCCAAATAGAAACAAAAGTAAACATTGGTTATAATATAGTACCGATTTTAATTGGTGAATTATTGGTATTTTACTTTTGTTTTTATTTCTAAACTTAATATAGGGAAGCACCAGCCAAGTATTTACCGGTACATGAAACAGCCATTGCCATGGGGTTCCGCCATTTTAGTAAGGTCGGAGGTCAAAATAACGTACTACCACAGAAGTAACAATCCAACATGCTGCAACGATGCACTACAGTCTCAAATTCAAAATTCTGTGACTGCTGCTAATTATTTTCTGCAAAGCTCTGGTTGTTTCTTTTCGCTCCGATTTCTGCCACCAAGTGCCCGGCAGTGGAGAGCAATGTAGATCGCCATTTGTGAAGGTTTTTTACACGTTCATTTGCTCATTTTTATATTGATATTTATCAAGTTGAAATCAAGCTGATCTTGAACGTTGCTTTCCTTTAAAATTTTTACAACTGCATAAAAATATTTTGAAATTCAATATTCAATTTTGTTTTGCTTTTTTTTTCTTGTGATGTGAGGCCCTTCCGTGATTCACAGAATTGCAAAAATACTTTGTTCAGGATTTACACAACTCTTTCCTCTGAAAACAGCTTGTGTAAACACCATTAGCTCATGGTAGCATCTCTGCCACATTGGGTAATGCATTATCTCAATAGTGGCATGAGTAATGTAATACTCTGTTTGGTGTACGTAAATATATTACCCCTATTTGGCATGCGTAATATAATACCTCATGCGGTGTCTGCAATGGTACCGGCATATAAAATGTAATATGCCGTTATGATGTGACAGTAATGCAATACGCCATTTGTGGCAAACAATTTTTGTAATATTCCATTAGGTGTGAGAGTATGATGTAACAGATATATGAACTAACAACAAATTGTTTGTTATTTTGTTAGATCATCGTAACTGTTCCTTGTAGTTGTGTCGTGGCCGAGAGACTAGTGAACCTGACTCGAATTTCAAATGTTGGTGTTATCAGAATGTGGCGTTCGTGTCCTAATGGCAAAGCACTTAACCATATACTTGCTTGGTCCTTGTGGATGGGATAATCCATAGGTCCTAAGCTTCGTGTTGAGTGTAACACCACATTAAAGAACCCAGGATTCATATCGTGGAAGAGAAAATGTTCGGGCAGTTGGCTGCAGATTGCACCCAACACCGACAAACATTGATCGGTGACATTAAATTACTGTTTGTGAAGCGCAGTGAGCATATTATGTACGGATATGCCAGCGCTTATATAAGCTACATTATCATATCATATTTATTTAGAATATGTATAAATTGTTAAACTTAGGCAGCTGAAGTCAGTAAAATGTTGTCCTACAAGAACGTGACCACTATCATACTGCAATCAAAAATTCACTTTTTGTGTGCAACACCAAAAATGAACAGCAGAAAGTATGACAATGTTTACTATGAACGTGCGGATCTCTCTGCTGTTCCCGAGTACACAAACAGTACTTACCAGTAATAGTGTAATTTGCAGATGCTGTGGGTGGATCGCGGTCGAGTGAGGCAAACAGCAGTTGGCCACTGCCGTGAACGACGGAGCGTGGGGCAAAGGAACTGCCGTACATCATTAGGCGTCGGATTATGTGGGAATCGGTACCGATGGCTACTAGATCTAGGAAACATTTAGACTCCTGGAAAGAAAACAGATCAAATTATGGAGTGGTGAAGGCGAGGAAAGTATTACCACAACGCCTGACAGCTATAAGAATGTGCTACTCGCATTATAGCTACAGCTGTCAAGTTTGTTCATGGTATTATCACTGATTTATCTATATCAGCCATAACACCCACAGAATATGTATTTTGAGGTAGCTACAATTTTAAAATCTTAAATTCTCAGAGGACATCAGATCAAATTAAAAACTTAGACTTAACATGATTAAATCAGAACCGTGAACCACTTTAGGTTTTTCCAAAGATTAGAATATCAAAAAAACATAAATAACATTTGGCAGGGTAACCCGATAAACTTTGATAAATTTATCTCTAACACCTAGCCAGCTGTGTCAACATTTTGAATAACATTGTGTGTTTGTCATTCATGAAAAAAGAAAAAAATTCAAATGTGCTAAACTTTTTCCCTATGCACAGCTTCAAAAATTTGGTTGTAAATACTAATAATGAGATGATAATGTAGCTTATATAGCGCTGGTAACTCATGATCACCTTGCTTCACAAACAGTTAATTATTGGTACCATTGAATGGTGCTGGCGCAATCTGGAGCCACCTTCCAGGAATACCAGGGCACGCTCCTTCTCTTTCACGATAAGTATCCCAGGTTCTAACCCGCGTTACACAACACATGGGATACACTTATAGCTTAACGTCCCATCCCAAGGAGGGAGGAAGTATGGTTAAGTGCCTGGCCCAAGGACACAAGTGCCACGACTGATGAGACTCGAATCCACATCCTGAAGTTGAACTCCAGTCTAGCAGTCAGACCGCTTAGCCACAACACCCTCAATTGATACTGATTGATATTGATATTGAACTGATACTAGTAAATTACTTGTTTCTCAGAAGATGAAGGTCCACTGGCAGCATCAATAAGACTGAGGAGCATGCAGAGCTTGAGGCGATGGTAGGTACCTGGAGGTGCTACGTCACCGGCAAACAAGTAGGCAAGACTGGCACTGAAAGTCCACGGAGAGGCGACACTTTCTACGATTGAAAATGAGTGAAACAGATATTAACGATGTATACCGGTACTGTCCGAATTAGGACGGGGGAAATGATTTTTAATGTTGAATTCGATAACTTGGTATGTTTGCTCTGCAATTTATTGTTAAAAATGAATTATTGCAGCCAGGCAATATTTTGTTTCAAACTACTTTGTAACTATCCAAGAATGGATTTTTCTAAGCTACCAACAAGGGCAAACCTACCAAGATATCAATTCAACATGTATAATTATTTCTCGAGGATTTACAATTATTTCTGACATCGTACAGTACATCTTTAAGCATTGAACTAAATCAATATGAAGAACCTTTTTTTTAAATTTCATTCCTGTACTGCAAACGTTATTTTCAACAAAGTCATGTGACTTGTTCAAGTTGCTTTGTAACTGAGTCCATTGTATGTCATATAGATGTGTTTTAGGTCAACAGGAACGTTGCAGTAAAACAAAGATGTACATAAAGCTGGCAGGTTTTAAAGGTATAGGTAAATCCCCATCACATAGGAATCTAAAAGTGAGATTGTGCACAAATAGGGGTTTCTTACCTGCTAGAAGCTGAGTCACAGATTGAGGAGAGCTTGTCAGTTGTTTTGGTATCTTTGCTGAGATCTGTTGATGTAGAATAGAGATTATACAATGCATAATTAAATGGACAAACAAGCATGCAGATAATTCTAAATTTCACTTTTCTGACTGGGATAACAGGGAGTAAACGTTTTGTTTTATTGTCACATTTTGTCCCTTCATATTTTCTGTTGACCCCAGGCACATAAAACCACTTTTGTAGATCTAGACATACTGCAAATATTGCTATCAATCCTGCATGACTACATTGCTTCCAAAGTTACTGCCCTTTACTGCAGGTGTAAACCCTATGTGATTTTCAGCTCTAGTGTAAATGCAGTTTATTCATTAAAAGTCACTTAAAATGTCACTGGTATAATTTTAGCCAGAGTTTACTGAGTATTCCAGTGTCTTTTTCACAAGCCCGGCCACTGGAGTGCAAATGCTAGCAAGAAGGTCATGGAGCCAGTTGCCTAAATATTTCATCATGTGAAATGTAAAAGAAACATCGGGCCAGCAAACAGGCTATTGATAGACAGACGTGATAGTCAACAATTATATAACAGGAACAATTATTTACCTTGCGCACACTGTTTGCCTGAAACGAAATGACATAAAACCGATTTCTATATTAAATTGATTTGATAAACAATGAAAAAATTCTCTCTATTTAAATACATGTGTATACAAACAACACAAAAGTAACAGCAAGATCAGAAGCAGCAACTGTAGTAGAAAAAATGGAACAGCAGCACAAAATACAGAAAAAGCAATAACACTAGCTGATATACAGCACGAACAACTGCAAAAGAAAACAATACATCATTATATAGAACATAATGGTAAAGGTGGAGAGTGGTACTTTCTTCGCCTTTACCACTGGAAGACCCAGGTTCTAATCTGGGGGCTGACATGTGAATTGGGTCTTCAGTTTCTAACTGCTGTGGTTTTCCCTCCCACCATTCAAACCATAACTCCTTCCTCTCACAATAAATACCCACTAGGGGTCAGCATAGTTAAACTGTATCAGCCCATAACACGGACCGTTATGATGGGGTTCAAGGCTGTGCCAACGCTCTTCAATCGCAGCAAACGAATAATAATACGGGTAAAGGTTATTCATCATTGTGATAAACAATAACAACAACAATCGTATCCTTTGCCTCATGTAGTCAACATGAGACATAGGATAAGTGAGACATAGGATAACCAAGTAGAAGTTCTTAAGTAATTCAGAGTTTTGACGACGCTTCGATCTTCTCACGAGGATTGTTTTCAAGGCAATGGCAGGAACAAGAGTAAAGAATTAAATTTGAAAAGGTGATTTCTATCACGTCTGCAAAAACTTTTCAAATTTAGTTCTTTACTCTTGTTCTTGCCATTGCCTTGAAAACGATCCTCGTGAGAAGATCGAAACGTCGGCAAAACTCTGAATTACTTTAGTAACTTAAGAGCTTCTACAATGTATCAACTCACCAAAGACTCAAGAAGCCTGAAGAATAGGATAACTTTGTTATGATATAATCAATAGCAACTTCAGAGGAAATGTAGTAATTAAAACAGCAACAACACTAACACAGCAAGAACAATTTGCAGCAGAAGAACCAGTGAGAAGAACTGTAGCAGCAACAGTAAATAAAGAAAGTACTGCAGCAAAAGAAACAGCAGCAATGAATACAGTCATCTACCTCAATTGCAACAGAAACAGCCCCATTTTTAGCAAATTCCTTCACCGGGATACCGATAACGCAATAATTCCCAGCGAGCTGAATGTTAAGAAAATCATCTGAGGGGGAAATATCAAGATTGTGCACAGCAAAATGTGACATAGAAGTTGAGTATGACATTGATACATCTGACAATGAAGGTGAGCATTTAATAGATAAAAGAAAAAAATCAAAGGAATAAACCGAAAATACTAGTTTGATAAAATGCAGCATCTGTTAAAGAAATGAAACTAGAATGCTGCACAGTTGTTGGTCAAGAGCATTACTTCCGCAACATGGTGGGGAAACTTGTTTCATTCTGACCTCCAAGGTTGTGTGATCTAGTTTCATGAACTTAGATCACACTGTCCAAACTGCTAATTTGAGATTTCTAGCAACGGATTGGTCATTTAAGGGGACTAAGTACTTTCTATAGGAGACTGAAAAATACTTACCTCTTAAGACGACAGGGATGGTTTGGTTGTACTTGGCCACATCTTGGCAGCCTAACTGCAGGGTATCACCCTCAACCATCTGAACTGTTACTCTTTCTATATGTGCAATGCAAACATTTCAAACATGAATTATCACAGTGCTGAGAGCTTGATTGTCTAGTGACTCAAGAACATTTGGGTTATACATGGATATTACTGAATGTATTTTTTTTGGCAGCTTCCTTCACCAAGAAAAACCTAGATATAAGATGCCAATGGGGGGGGGGGGGGGTGGGGTAAAAAGCCCA